>CAUYUJ010016041.1:0-10000 GCA_963575745.1 Prorocentrum cordatum
AGTTGTTGTAGTAGTAGTAGTAGTAGTAGTCGTAGTAGTAGTAGTAGTAGTAGTAGTAGTAGTAGTAGTAGTAGTAGTAGTAGTAGTAGTAGTAGTAGTAGTAGTAGTAGTAGTAGTAGTAGTAGTAGTAGTAGTAGTAGTAGTAGTAGTAGTAGTAGTAGTAGTAGTAGTAGTAGTAGTGGTGGTCACTCTCTCGCTCTTTCTCTTTCGGCATCCCTCTTTTCCTCATCCTTTTTTGTTTCTCTCTCTCTCTCTCTCCCCCTATCTCCCTCGCCGTCGCTTTCTTTCTTTCTCTCTATATTTGTTTTCCCCCTCTCTCTCTTTCTCTCTTTCTCTCTCCCTTTCTCCTTCTCTTTCTTTCTCTGTCCCATTCTCCTTCTCTTTCTCTTTTCCTTTCTTTTTTCTCCTCTTTCTCACTCTCTCGCTTTCTCTCTTTCTGTCTCTCGCACTCTCTCTCTCTCTCTCTCACTCCTCTCTCTCTCTCCCTTTCTCTCCCTCTCTCTCTCTCTCTCCCTTTCTCCTTTTTTTTCCTCTCTCTATCTCTCTCTCCCTCTCTCCCTCTCCCTCTCCCTCTCCCTCCCTTTCTCTCTCCTTCCCTCTCTCTGTATTGCTCTCGCTTCCCTTCTTCCTCTCTCTCTTGCTCTGTCTCTCCCTCTCCCTCTGTCTCTCTCTCTCTTTCTGTCTTTCTCATTCATCCATTCATTCATTCATTCATTCATTCATTCGTTCTCTCTCTCTCTCATTCTTTCTCGCTCTCTCTCTCTCTCTCTTTCCCCCTCCTTCTCTCTCTCGCACTCTCTCTCTCTCTCCCTCTCTCTCTTTCTCTCTTTCTCTCTCTCTCTCTCCTTCTGTCTCTGCGTGTTTATGTATATACACATGTACTTATCTATGTATATATATATATATATATATATATTCGTCTCTCTCTCTCCCTTTCGCTCTCCCTCTCTCATGATGTCCCTTTTTTGTCTTCTCTCTCTCTGTCCCTCCCTCCTCCCTCTCTCTCTTGTTCTTTTTTTCTCCCCTCTCTCTCTCTCTTTCTTTTTCTTTCTTTTTTTCCTCTCTCTCTCTCTCTTTCTCTCTCTTCTCCCTCGCTCTCTCTCTCTCTCTGTCTTTCTCTCTCTCTCTGTCTCTCTCTCTCTCTCTCTTTCTCCCTCTCTCTCTCTCTCTCTTTTTTACCCCCCCCTCTCTCTCATTTTCTCTCTCTCTCTCTCTCTCTCCTTCTCTCTCTCTTTCTCTCTCTCTCTCTCTTTCCCCCCCTCTCTGTCATTCTCTCTCTCTCTCTCCCTCTCTCTCTCTCTCTCTTCCTCCTTTCTGTTTTTCTCCCCGCGCAATATTCTGTCGCCCCCCCCCAGTCGCCTCGCTCCCCTGCGCTTCCGCTGCCGCGATCGCGTCGCGCGTCGGGGGCCCGCGGGCGACCCCTTGCCGGAGCGGGCGCAGCGCGCGATGGCCCGCAAGGCGCCGACGGGAACCTACGCGGGATCTGCTCTGGGCTCCGCAGCCGCGGGCTCCCGCGGGGCCCGAGCGTCTGCGGCGCATGGTGCAAGAGAAGGCCCGGTCTGGCGACCTGTGGCGCAGCCCCCAGGGAGCTCCAAGGGCTCGTGGGCCGCAGCGCCAGCGTCCTCCGCAGCAGCGGGGGGCGCGGCGCCTGCCGCTCCTGGCGACGGGGCGCGGTCGGCAGCGTCGCCCCGGCGCGCTCGGTCACCTGATTGGGGAGTTGGGCCGAGCGGCGCCGAAGAGGCCCGAGAAGAGACGCGCGGGCAGCGACCCTGGGGGGCGGGCCGCCCCGGCCCACCCGGCGGCGGCGGTCGGTTCTGCGCGACGCAGCCCCGGCATATTCTTTAACGCGCGAAGTGCTGCCCTGGGGGCGGCTCCGCGGAATTTGAGCGTCGGCAGCGCGTCCGTGGCGCTCGGGAACTGGGGCCCCGTGCCGGGCGCGAGAGATGACCCGGATCAGCGGCGGAGAGTGGAGTTGGAGCTGCGGCGCTGCCCTGCCCTCGTTCCGCGCGCGGTGGACTGCGCGGATCGCGCGGGGGCGATCCTGCAGAGGCAGGGGGCCTCTTCGTCGCCGCAGGGGACAACGGCTGCGTCGCCTCCAGCCGCGGCGGCTGTGGCGCCCCTGCTGTCTCCCCCTCAGCAGCGGGGGCGCTCGCCGTCGCTCCCGCGGTGGCGGGGCTGCAGCAGCGGGCTGAAGCGGGCGATTGCGCCGAGCTCCAGCGTCGACCGCGGCGCGAATTCTTCGCGTTGCGCGGGCGAGAGGACGCGCCCTCGCGCATCGCTGCGCGCGCCGACCCCTGCGGCGAGGTTAGGCTGCCGAGCCGGGAACGGCCCGTCGACGGCTCCTACAAGACCGCGAGCGGCAGCTCAATGGAGGCGCTTTCTCCAGGATCATAGTGGCTAAGGTTGTCGTGTGTGCCGCGTGCGCCCGCGTTGGCGAGGAAACGCGCGCGTGGTGCGCTGCCGTCGCGACGCGGCCAGAGCTTCTCCGGTCTTCGAGCAGACAGCGAAGACCTGGTGGTCCAAACTGGCTTCTATTTTACAGGAGTGTGGCGTGGGCGTCGTTGTCGGGAACTTCAGCGCGGCGCTCGCGCAAACGCCCCCTCGCCCGCGGGGCGTGGGCGCGCCTCGAGACGGGCGCGGCGCACTTCTGGCGAGGGTTCGACGGGGCCCCGTGCTTGAGCAGCTGCAGCATTTCGTGCCCAACCGCCCTGGCGCGCGCCGCCTGCCCCGGCGGCTGGGCGCCCTCCTCGACAACGACGAGGCGGGGCTGCTCTCCAGGGCGCGTCGTTGACCGGCGTCCATGGGCGTGTCGTCGATCGGCGTCGAGTGCGTCGGGGGCCCCCGCCTGCCCGACAGGGGGCCCGACGCGCTGGCGCCGCGGGGTTTGCGGGAGCCCTGGGGCGCCGCGCGGTGAGTTTTGGCCCGGGGAGAACGCCCGCGAGCACTTGCTGGATCTGCTGACTCAGTCTGATGAGTCTAAATGGGCCATTCCGGAGAAGGTGCGCGAAAAGCAACGGCGCGCCGATGCCGGGGCCGTGGGGGGGCAAGCGCTGGGCCGACGCCCGCGGAATGAATCTCTTCCGCGCGATGCAGGAGCTCCTCGGCGCGGGCGTCGCAGAGGCGGGGGGCCGCCGGGCGGCGGCGCGCGCTGCCTGGAAGCCATTTCTTTACTGCTTGGGGCATGACGGGCGTCATGGCCCCCGCTCCCCCCCCCCCCCTGTGACGTAACGCTCCCCCCCCCCCGGGCGCTCCGGGCACTGCCGCCGTGCGCATTGGGACCCGCGTAGGTGTCCGCGTAGGAATCCGCATAGGTGTCTGGTCCGCAGGCGTCGTCGCCGTCGTCGTCGTCGTCGTCGTCGTCGTCGTCGTCGTCGTCGTCGTCGTCGTCTTTCGTCGTCGTCGCTCGTGGTTCGTCGCTCGTCGCTCATCGTCGTCGTGCGCGCGGACGCGGCTGGAGCCTGTTTTTAAGTCCGGGCCGATGACGGCAATCATCTGGGGGGGGAGGGGGTCGATGACGTCACGTTTCGCGCCGGCGGCGTTTGGGAATGGTTAGGAATGACGGAGGACGGGTAGCACGAACATGTAGGTGGCGATATGCACCACAACGCCTGTGTACATCACAGTGCCCGCGTGCACCGCAGCGCCTGTGTACACCACGCCGCCGATGTACACCACAGCAGCCGCGTGCAACACAGCGTCAGTTTGTGCCACCGTGCCTGCGAGCGCAGCAGCTCCTGTGTACACCACAGCGCCTCCGTGCACCACATCAGCCGTGCGCGACACAGCGCCAGTGTACACCACAATGCCTGCGTGCATTGCAGTGCCTGTGTACGCCACGGCGCCTGTGTGCACCACATCAGCCGTGTGCACCATATCAGCCGTGTGCAACACAGCCGTCTGCCGTTGTGTATAGAATTTCAGAAGTAATCCTTGTGACAAAATGGAACGCGTGTGGATTCCACAGAAAACAATGGAAAACAAATCCTCATGGACAAGGGGGCGCTCCGGGCACTGCCACCGTGCGCATTGGGATCCGCGTAGGTGTCCGCGTAGGAATCCGCATAGGTGTCTGGTCCGCAGGCGTCGTCGCCGTCGTCGTCGTCGTCGTCGTCGTCGTCGTCGTCGTCGTCGTCGTTCGTCGTCGTCGCTCGTGGTTCGTCGCTCGTCGCTCATCGTCGTCGTGCGCGCGGACGCGGCTGGAGCCTGTTTTTAAGTCCGGGCCGATGACGGCAATCATCTGGGGGGGGAGGGGGTCGATGACGTCACGTTTCGCGCCGGCGTCGTTTGGGAATGGTTAGGAATGACGGAGGACGGGTAGCACGAACATGTAGGTGGCGATATGCACCACAACGCCTGTGTACATCACAGTGCCCGCGTGCACCGCAGCGCCTGTGTACACCACGCCGCCGATGTACACCACAGCAGCCGCGTGCAACACAGCGTCAGTTTGTGCCACCGTGCCTGCGAGCGCAGCAGCTCCTGTGTACACCACAGCGCTTCCGTGCACCACATCAGCCGTGCGCGACACAGCACCAGTGTACACCACAATGCCTGCGTGCATTGCAGTGCCTGTGTACGCCACGGCGCCTGTGTGCACCACATCAGCCGTGTGCACCACATCAGCCGTGTGCAACACAGCCGTCTGCCGTTGTGTATAGAATTTCAGAAGTAATCCTTGTGACAAAATGGAGCGCGTGTGGATTCCAGAGAAAACCATGGAAAACAAATCCTCATGGACAAGGGGGCGCCGCTGGAATCTACGAGTCCCCCCGAGCCCGCCCGCATCACCCTAACTCCCACTTGCGTCCAGGAGGCTCCAGCTAAACTGGCCGTCCGAGAACCAAGTGGACCGATTCAATCGACCATTTTGCGGTGCACGCTGAGATGTGCACGTGCGTTGTAACGCCAAACCGCACGACAGCGGGTAAGAACGAGGAAAAGGAGGACGAGGAGGAGGAGGAAAAGGAGGAGGTGGAGGAGGTGGAGGAGGAGGGAGGAGGGGAAAACGTCGCATTCGATTATCAAAATTGTTGACGCTTCGCGTATCCCCACCAGCCCATCCAGAAACGATGCTCAGGGGAGTTGAGGTGATCAGGGAAGTCGGGGAGCATGCAGAATAACAAAGGGCGGGGGAAGCTGTCACAGACCCCGAGAGGGGGAGGATGGAAGAGGAGTCGTCGTCGTCGTCGTCGTCGGAGGAGGAGGAGGAGGAGGAGGGGGAAGAGGAGGAGGAGGAGGAGGAGGAGGAGGACGGAGAAGGAGGAAGAATCGGAGGAGGAGGAGGAGGAGGGGAAGGAGCTTCTTGGGGGTCTTTTGAGGGCCTCTTGGAGGGCTTTTTGGGCGCCTTGGGGCATCTTGGGCGCCTCTTGGGACCCTCTTGAGGCGCTCTGGGGAGCCTTCGGGGCGCTTTTGGGGCCATCTTGGAGGGAGTCGATCAAACAAGAGGGGGGGTTTAATTAGCGTCCCCCCTCGGAAGCCCCTAAAATCGCCTCTTGGACCCCTCTTGGAACGCTCTTGGAGTGCTCTTGGGCGCTCTTGGGGCCGTCTTGGGGCTCTTTTGGGGCTCTCTTGGGGCCCTCTTGGGCCATCTTGGAGCCATCTCCAGGCCTCGGATGGCCATCGGAAGCGAAAAGGCGAGAAAGCAAAAATCATTGATTTTCCTTAGGTTTTGGGACGATTTTGGCCTCTTCGGGGCCTCCTTGGGGAGCTGTTTGGCCACTTGGAGTTATCTTGGGGCCGTCTTTGGGCTTCTTGGAACCATCTTAGGAGCCATCGTGAGCGATCTTGCGCTATCTTGAGCCATCTTGGAGCTCATCTTGGGTTCTCTGAGGCGCTCTTGGAGCCGTCTTGGGCCATCTTGGACGCTCTAACTACCCGCGGCCCCCCCCGTCCAGGTCCAGGGGAGGGGGTAGGGGGAGGGGTAAACCCCTCCCCAAGGGGGAAGAGGGAGGGGTGGAAGAGGATCTGCTCTAGACCACCTACGCCCAGAGGGCTGGTGGGACTTTCCCGGCGTGTCGTTTAGCTGTCCGCACCAGATCCTGACGCTCACGCTCCTTCTACCTGGCCTATGCACGCAGGCGCTGTGGTGTACACCAGCGCTGCGTTGCACGCGGATGCTGTGGTGTAGACAGGCGCTGTGGCGTGCACAGGCGCTGCGGTGCACGCAAGCACTGTGGTGTACACAGGCGTTGTGTTGCACATGGCTGCTGCGGTGTATGTACACCGGCGCTGTAGTGCTCCCAAGTATTGTGGTATACGCGGGCGGTGCGCTGCACACGGGTGTTGCGGTGTACGCAGGCGCTGTGGTGCACACGCGTTGTGTGGTGCACGCGAGCGTTGTGGTGTACACAGGCGCAATGGGCAGATCGCGGGCAGATCGCCACTTACATGCTGCTCGCGTCGTCGTCGTCGCTCGTCGCTCGTCGCTCGTCGCGTCGTGCGCGCGGGCGCGGCTGTGGTGCCGGAGCCACACGGCGGGGGGGCGGCGTCACGTCATACCCCCCCGCCCTCCCCCCCCCCCCCATGACGCCCGTCATCGCCGAACATACAGAAACGCCTTCCTTTTTGATTTTCCAATTGGGCATGGCAGGCAATCTTTCTGCCGCGGGCGCACTGAGTGGAGGCGAGGTGGAAATGGGCAAGCAGATGGGCGGCCGCGGCCCAGGGCGCGCCCGCGCTGCCCTGGCCGGAGCGACGAACGCGGGGCCGCGCGCCGCGGACAAAGACCGCGCCAAGGTGGGGAGACGACGCCGGCGAGCGCGCCTCGCTCGCGCTAAACGACAGAAGGCGTCGCGGCCCAAGGGGGTGCGGGGGCAGGGGGGGCGAGAGGGGGGGGGCGGCAGGGATGGGTGGGCGACGGATCAGCAGGCGCGGGGAACCATGGGCAAACGAGGCAGAGGAAGATTTGGTATATGGGGGATATGGGATCAAACGTTGGGGGCAGAGGGGGGGGCCTCAGATTTGGCGCAGTTTTTTTTTATGGAACCCATGGGAACGACGAGGCGGAGGGCGCGGGAGAGGTGGGGGGGGGCGACGGGGGTGATGGCGCGGTCTTCCTCCTCCACCGCCCTCCCCTACCACCTCTTCCCCCTCGTTGCCCCTGCCCCCCTCGCCCCCCCCCCCCGTCCTCCTGAACGACGGGTAGGTCGCGCTGCCGTAGGGCCACCACTTCCACTTCCTCCTCCTCCTCTTCGCCATGCCTTCCTCTCGCCCCTCCTGGCCCCTCCTCCCTCTCCTCGCGCCCCCCGCACTCCCAGTTGTCATTTCCTGCCTGGTCGGAGAAGGGCGAGGCCATTCGGGAGAGGGGCGCAGGGGGTCTTTCCGACCCTCTCAGAGGCGCCAGCTGCCCGAGTAGCCGCCCGAGCAGCGGCCGCGCCCGGCGCCTGCGACGGCGCGCCGGGCGCCGCGGCAGCTGCCGGGGCGCGCCCGGCGCGCCGCCGCGGTCGCCGAGCTGCCGGCAGAGCGCCCGCAAGACGCCCCGCAGCAGCGGGGGCCATGGATGCCGGAGCAGCGCCAGCCGGATCGGTGGCAATGGCAGGAGTCGCGGGGGTGCCGAGGAGGCCGGGCGGGGCGCCGAGGGCCGCTGGCCCGGGGGCGCGGCGCAGCAGCGCCGCCAGTGGGCGGGGAGCTGCGCGGCAGCGTGGCGAGGCGGCGCCGGAGATGGGGGCGAACATTACAGAGTCGCATCCGCTTAGGAAGACTCTCGAACCTCGCGGCAGAACTTCGGGCGCGAAGACCCCGACTCGCGTGGGGCAAGTTCGCGAGAGCGGTTGCGCAGGGGGCGACCCTCCGCAGCGGCGGAGGGGTGCTGCGACAGCGCGTCGCGAGTGGAATTGGCGCGCGTTTTCGCGCTTTGAGATCGCTGCCCGAGCCTTCGCGGGGAAAAGAGAATGTCCAGCCATCTCTGCTGTCATCGTCCTTCTCTCCCTCCTGCTTTGCTTTGCTTCTCCTCCCCCCCTCTTCCGCGCCCCCTCCCCGCCGTCGCATTATTCTTCTCTTCTATCGTCTCCAGACAATGTAGTTCACAGGGCGAGCTCTTCTCCCGCAGATGGGCTCGTTTGGCGGGGGCCCTTCTCTCGCAGAGGAGGGGGGGGCGCTGGGATTCAATGCGGCCTTTCTCGGCTTCTGGATAATTGCTTTCCTCCTTTTGCAGCGTTCGGGGGCGGTGTTCAGGGCCCTGGCCAATAAAAAACGAGTCGTGACGAAGCGCCGATCCCTGGGAAGGGCTCGGGAGCTCGAGGGCCGCGTATTGAACGCGCCGAGACATCCGAGGTCTGGGTCGCGGCCTCGCGACCTGTGGCCCTCGGCAAGAGATGAACGTTTCGACGTTGTCGGGTGTTTTTGGGCCTTGGTGGGCTTTTCGGGGGCTTCGCGGCCGCGACTGGACTCGCCTCGGAGTCCTGGTCAAAAATCGCACCGGAGAGGTCCAGGATTTGTCGTGTCCCGACGCCTCTCTGTTCGCCCAAGTGCGGGCCCGCGCTCTGCAGGTGTGCGAGAAGAGGTCGATGCTCTGGCATATTGTTGTGCCCTTTCGTGGCCGCGGCGAGGCCCGTTCCGGAATCCCGTTCGGAACATGGCCCCATGAAAGGTTGGGGGGCAATGTTATGAGGAGCTGGGGCAGGGGGGCGAGGAGGATGAAACGGGGAAATGAGGAGGAACGGAACAATAACGATACTACTAATAATAACACTAATATGAATAATACGCATGATTGAACAATGTTTATGATGAGTACAATAATAATATGATTACGGATAATTCGTAATAGTAATATCAATGACGAGAGAATAATTCTTATATTAATAACAATAATACTCACAATACGATTATTAACAATAATACTCACACCATTAAGATTCAGACAACCATACAAAAACATACGAACCATAATGATCATAGTGGTAATACCACTTATAAGCCAATCGTACGAAAGAGCTCAAGGGGTCCCCAAAGACCAAACCACACCAGAAACATGATCAGGAACAGGCAAAAACCTCGATGGGGGAGGAGGAACATGAGGTTGACCCAATCCCCAGATGTTTTGCTGTTTGGGGGGAGGGTTTGTTTCCCCACCCTTCCTTGTTTTTTGGGGTTATTATGAGGTGGACTTCCAGGTCTCGACCCCTTCCCCCGGGAACGAATTTTCGTCCCGAGTAGTTTTTGACGCAGACCCCCCCTCCCACGCCGAGCATTGCCGGAAAGCTTCCGCAGTGTTTTCGCACGATGTGAGCAGGCTTGGAGGAGGGCTGCGATAAGGGGGCGGTCGTTCTCTTGCCGTTCGATCCCTGGACGCCTGTGCCGCCCAGGCATCCCCCCCGCGCCGGGCGCGAGGCTTCGACTCGTACTTTTTCGCCGCGCCCGTGGCGTACTTTTGCTGGAGGGGGCGGGCTGTCGTCGTCGTCGTCGTCGTCGTCGTCGTCGTCGTCGTCGATGTCGTCGTCGTCGTCATCGTCGTCATCACCGTCTTGGCTGTCGTCGTCAATGCCAACGCCGTCATCATGGGGAGGGGGAGGTGTAACCACCTTCCCGATGGGGAAAGGGGTGTTGGAGGGACGACATCGACAAACCACCTACTCCCTGAATGGCTGGTGGGATTTTGATCGAAGGGTGCCTCATGAGGGATCTGGGATTCAACATTGGCGGAGGATGAGGATGAGGAGGAGGAGGAGGAGGAGGAGGCGGAGGAACGAGGGGAGGACGAGGAAGAAAAGGAGGAGGAAGAGATGACGGAGTGAGGTGGGGAGGAGAGGCGTATGTGGGAGGTAGTGGGTGTGTGGAAGGGCATTGCCGGGGAGAGTACATTTGCGATGATGTGGATAACGATGTGGATGACGATGACAATGATGTCGATTATGATGACGGCGGTGACCACGACGGCGGTGGCGGTGGTGGTGTTGACGACGACGACAATGGTGATGGTGGTGAAGATGGTGATGGTAATAGTAATGGTAATGATGATGATGATGATGATGATGATGATGATGATGATGATGATGATGCT
>CAUYUJ010016041.1:15000-76616 GCA_963575745.1 Prorocentrum cordatum
TCGCACTCATGAGATGTGGAGCGCGCCTCTGGGAGCTCCCCCCTTCCTCGACCCTCGGGCCTCTTGTCCGGGTGCACCGCGTGGGCCTCCGCCCTCGAGTGGCGTGGCAGGCACACCTTCTTCCGGCTGGCGGGCATCCCGCTGCGGCCCCCGTGAGAGGCCGGCGCGTCCGCTGCCTGCGCCCCGGCCGAGCCCGGGAGGGCTCGCGGCTGCGCACGCGCGGCGCGTCGCACCCGCGGCGGGCGCCGCCGCGCCCCCGCCGGACGCGAGGCGGCTGCGGGCGGGGACCTCGGCGCAGACGACGGCGCGGCGACGGCACGGCGCGACAGCACGGCGCGACAGCCGACGGCGACAGGACGTCGGCGGGCGGCAGACGGCGACGGACGAGGAAGACGACGAGGAGGTCGGCGGACGACGGCCGCCGACGGCGAAGATAGACGGCAGACGACAGACGAGGAAGACGACGAGGACGACAATGGACGACAACACGACAGCCGACGGCGACAGCCGACGACAGGCGACAGCCGACGACGACGACAAGGACAGACGACAGACGAGGGCAGACGAGGATAGACGAGGACAAACGACAGACGAGGACACCCGAGGACAGACGACGACGATCGACGACGGACGACGGACGACGGAACGCGACGACGACGACGAGCAGGAGGAGGAGGAGGCGGAGGAGGAGGAGGACGACGACGAGGTCGGTTGACAGATGACAGACGAAAGACGACGGCGACGACAGAGGACAGACGACGTCAGATGATGACAGACGACGACAGACGACAGACGACGGACGACAAAGGAAGACAGCTGACGACGAATGACGACGTTGGACGACGACGAACGACGACGACAGACAACAGACGACAGACGACAGACGACATACGACACGCGACGACAGGACGGCGACAGCCCACGACGACAGGCGACAGACGAGGAGAGACGACAATGGACGACAGGCGACAGATGACAAACGACAGGCGACAGACAACAGACGACATGTGACAGACGACGTGCGACTTTTCCGTCGCAGCGCGGCAGGGGCAATCCACGCGCGCGTTCTTGTAGCCCGGGCCATGGCGTACCAATCGTCCAGCGGCACGAGGGAGGGAAGGAGGCGGAGGCCGGCCGCGGAAAACGGTCGAGGGAGGAGGGCTTGCACCGCACGAGGAGCTTCGGCAGGAGTGGCCAGGGCGGCCGGCCATTGCTTGCTGGGGCGACCTGGCAGTGGACGTGGAGCGGCATCGCCCCCACGCCCAGGGGCTGAGGCAGAGGCTGCAGGCGCGCAGACCCAGTCGAACCATCATTGGAGGAGAGCGGCGAGCGAGCCCGCTGAGGCGAGCGGCGCCGGGTGTTCGTTGGGAGGCCGCGGGCGACAGGCGCTGCTGCGGTACGGCGCCAGCGGGGCGCGGGAAGGCCAGCGGCCACGGGGGCTACACCAGCGACCAGCTCGCAGCCACAAGATGCTGCTATACTGCCGCGCTGAGCTGCTGAGAGCAGAGCTGCAGGGCGGCCGACTGCAAAGCCGCCGACGGCTGCAAAGCGGAGCTGCGCACGGCAGGGAACTTTTGAGCTGTCAAGCGCCACCCGCAACAGCTGTGCAGCGCGGCGAGGAACTGCCAGCCGTCGGAAGTGGCGTCCTGGCGGCGGCAGGGCGGCGAGATGCGGGAATGGGAGAGCCAAGCTTGGCCGGCGCACGCATCACAGCCAGGAGTGGCGGGGACGCCCGTTCATAGGGCTGGTGGGGCGGGGGCGCCCAGCTGCAGAGCAGTGGGCCAGGGGCGGGAGGGGCGGCTGGCCCGGCCAGCGCACGCAACGCAGCAGGGAAACCCCCGACCCGCCTGGCCGCAGAGCTGGCCAGGCGCGGGAGACCAGCTGCAGGAACACCGGCGCGGGACATCATTGCGCCCAACACGGGGGGATAAGATTTGCGCGTGGAGCACATGATGTCTTTCGCACTCCAGACACAATTATTCGTATTGCACATACATTTATATATGTATATATGTATATATGTATATATGTATATGTATATATATATATATATATAAGGTACGAAGATGTTGGGGTACGAAGATTTGGACCCATAGACTTGTGTACTGATTCAAGTTACACGCAACCGCATGTGCCGCACACTTACACGTATGCGAGTACAGCGGAAAGTTTGTATGTGCTGGTAGCCAGAAATCATTGCGTGTAGGTTTTATTAACTGATGTTTTGACATTGTTTTCGTTTATTTTTACGCGCATTCAGTTACATTCGTGTAGCTATTCGGCTTAACAATCAGCCAACGCGACGAATTCTCAGGACAGAAGGCAGCAGCCAATCAAACTGTTCCTGGTTTTCGAACGAAGTTTGAAATAGTTGCTACAGCCACGCGAATTCTCCGGCCAGAGAAGCGGTCGAGACCGGATTCCTCAGCCGGAGAACTGTTGAACGTAGAGAAGGATGTCTCGAACGATGCTTTTTATGGTGCTCTTATAGATTGCTTGTCTCGTGGAGGCCAGAATTCAGTGGATGTTTGAGGCAAAATGCTGTGTCTTCACTTTCCCAGGTCGCCCAGAGGGGCTCTTTGAAATGGTGGTCCCGTGTACCCGAGCTTGAGCCATGTGTCTTTGTGTGTCCAGGCCACCCACGGGGGTATCTAACATTGTAGCCCCGAGCTGGAACCATGTGTTTCCACGTGTCCAGGCCACCCAGTGGAGTATCTAACATGGTAATTCCGAGTTGGAACCACGTGTTTTTAATGTGTGAGGGCAACCCACGGGGTGTATGTAACATGCGGTCGTCTGGGAGCCCCCGGCGTGGGGGCCCACAAGAGCCAGAACCAGGTGTGAAATAACTCGGCATCGTTTCTTCGGCTGGTGATTTTCCATATTCCCTCCTGGGGTACCTAACATGTGGTTCCGAGCTGGAATCACATGTTTCCATGTGTCCAGGCCACCCAGAAAAAGGTATCTTACATGGTGGCCCCGAGCTGGAACCACGTGCTCTCACGTGCCGAGGACACCCAGAAGGGATATCTAACATGGTGGCCCCTAGTTGGAACCACGTGTTTTCACGTGTCCAGGCCACCCATGGGGGTATCCAACAATGTTGTCCCGAGCTGGAACCTAGTGTTCTTACATGTGCGGGCCACTCAGTTTCTTCGGCTGGTGTTTCCCCCTGGGGTCTTTAACGTGGTGGTCCCGAGCTGGAGCCACGTGTTTTCACGTTTCCAGGCCACCCATGGGGGTATCTAGCATTTTGGCCCCGAGCTGGAACCACGTGCTCTCACGTGCCGAGGACACCCAGAATGGGTATCTAACATGGTGGTCCCGAGCTGGCACCACGTGCTTTCACGTGTTCAGGCCACCACGAGGGGTACCTAGCATGGTGGCCCCGAGCTGGAACGAGAGGAAGGAGGAGGAGGAGGAAGGAGGAGGAGGATGGAGGAGGAGGAGGATGGAGGAGGAGGAGGAGGAGGAGGAGGAGGAGGAAGAGGAGGAGTAGGAAGAGGAGGAGGAGGAGGAGGAGAACGAGAAGGAGGAGGGTGAGGAGGAGGAGGAGGAGGAGGAGGAGGGAGGAGGAGGAGGAGATACCCCCACCCACGGTGGGGGTATCTCACCTGCGGTCGTCTGGGCGCCCCCAGCGTGGGGGCCCACAAGAGCCAGACAGCATCCACACATCGGCACCGGCTGTGTCACAACCTGATGCAGTCTCTTCGGCTGGTGATCTTCCAGATTCCCTCCCAGGGGTATCTAGCCTGGTGGTCTCGAGCTGGAACCACATGTTTCCACGTGTTCTAACGTCGCGGTCACTAGCTGGAACCGCGGTCGCGGTCGTCGCCGTCCGCCGTCGTTGTCGTCGTCGGCGTTTCGGCCCGCCCCTTCTCGATGCATGTCGCCTCGGTTTGGAGTCGCATTTATCATTTCGCCCTGTTGCGGAACATCATATTTTCATAAGGTCTCGATTGCAATCAGCTCTGGGCGCGCAATTCGCCCAGGCAGCTCGAGCTTGGGGCCCAGTCCAGTTCTGTCAGGATTCGGATGTCAGGGAAGATTTGATCCACGACGCAACATTTCACAGAACTGTTCATATTCGTCCCCTTTCGGTTCGTCCCGTTTCCGTACCGAATCGAATCTTGAGCTCGAGCTGGTCGAGCGCCCCGCGCGTTTCGATCGCAGCCAGATCTGAGTTATGCGTTCAGGCAGCTCGAGCTCAAGATCCAGATCAGTTCGATTGGGATTCTGACGCCACGGACGACCTGATCCACAATGCAATAGAGCACAGCACTTCAACGCGGCATGGCGCATTTCATATCATCACAGCACAGCGCAGCATAGCCACTGGCTTTGTGCATCACTACCGCTAGCTTCAGCATTGCAATTGCCCGTCGCCCGAATTTGGTGTCTCGAGCTATTTCCATGCTTCAAATTTCTATATCCCTTTCAGGGTTCGTGGGTCGATCATGATTCGGTCTTTCCAGGCCCCCGGACCGTCGAAAACGGAACCGGGTTGAAACATTGCACCAGACGGAGTAACCATTGTTTTTGACAAATAGTTCAGACCCCCCAGCTGCCTCCAAGTTCCAAGACCTTCTGAGAGGCTGGCGTCGATGTACGTCTTCGTCGGCGACGACTTACGTCGTCGCCGGCCATAGGTGCACAACTGGCATTCTCCCGCGCAGTGTGGCCTCGAAGGAGTTTGAATTTTTAAATCGGAGCTGGACGCGTAGGTTGGGTGGGACAAAGGGAAGGCGATAGCATCAGCGGGGTTAGGAACAGTGTGCAACATGCAGCTGGTTTCGGCCCCGCCGCTGGGTTACCTTCCTCGATGCAGTGGCTGCTCCTGCCGCTGAGCGGCGCCGAGGAAACCAGCTGCATGTGGCCAATTCGTGACCCCCGCTTTGCCATCACCCCTCCCCCCATCTCGCCCGACCCGAGGCGGTCGGGGGGCGTCAGCTGACCACCTCGCGGATCCTGGCTGGGCCGATCCCGGGCCCAGGACAGGTGTGTGTGTGTGTGTGAATGTGTGTGTGTGTGTGTGTGTGTGAATGTGTGTGTGTGTGAATGTGTGTGTGTGTGTGAATGTGTGTGTGTGTGTGTGTGTGAATGTGTGTGTGTGTGTGTGTGTGTGTGTGTGTGTGTTTGAGACGTGTACGCCCCTGCTGCTGGCCCCCACCCCCGACGCCGCCCCGCCGCGCGCCTGGCCCCGCTGTGAGCGTGCCCAATCTCCTCCTGCCCCCTGCCGTCGCCGGGCGCCTCCCCGTCCTCCTCTCGCGCATGCGCCCATTTTTGGGCCCAGGCGCCGCCCGGGACCAGGATTCGGCAAGGTTGCGGTGCGCGCACGGAAAGAGGGGGGGCGGTTCCCGCGCTCCGAGGAGGCCTCCAAGATGCTCCAGGAGGCCCCAAGAGGGGGGTGATGACTAGAGGTGTGTGGATATCATGGGGGGGGCATGAGATCTCCCCAGGTTTCATGGCGCCTCTTCTTATTTCAGTACGTCCCTGGCGCCCCCCCCCCCGGGCCGCGCACGTGCCGCCGGCCATGATTTGCGCCCCCCCTCTTGGACGCCCCCCCTCTTGGCCGCCCGCGAGAGACACCCAAGCGGCCGCCTCGGGGGCTTCACGGACCCCCCCAGACGCCGCCATCATGCCCTTGCGAGGCTTCCCAGAGACCGCCAGGAAGCCACCTATTCTTCGTGATATTCTCGGGCGGAACATTGGAATATAGTGCTCTTCATCCTTACACTCCTCGTCGCCGTCGTCGTCATCCAGTTGTGCCCTGAAGGGTTTCCAGGGAGTCCACTTGGAACAGGGCCTCGCTGACTGCGTCGCCGCAGGCGTTTTCCATTCGAGACAAAAGACCACCTGCCCAACAGCGGCCTCTGCTGGTTTTGGACGACACCTGTTGCCCCGCATCACCAGCCCATGTCTTCCGTACCCACTTGGGGCGCCCTGGAGGATCGGCAGAGGTGGTCAGCTGACGTCCGGCCTGAGGGAGAAGAATCAGGAGGGGAAAAAACACACAGACACAATGAATCGTCGATCCCCAAGAGAATATGGGAACGTACGGGAAAACATGGGCGGGAAGGCAGAACCCCAGAAGATTTGAACAAATATGGGGAAGCATTCTATTTGTGTGTAGCTCTTTGTGTGTCCCTGGGCCCCCTGAAGGAGGAGGGGGAGGCGCCGCCCGTGCGGCCGCGCCTCCCGGCGCGCGCGGGCCTGGAGCGCGGGCCTGGAGCGCGGCGCCGCGCGCACGCCGCGGAGGCGGGCGGGCCCGCGCGCGCCGTGCGCGTGCCGCTCCGGACCGTGCCGCCTCGCGCGCCGCGCCTCCCCGCCGCCGCCTCGCCTCCCCTCTTCCCTCCACCCGCTGCCTCGTTTCCTCCTTGCCTCTCCCCTCCTCCCGTTGCTGTCGCCGTCGTCCCCGTTCCCTCCTCCCCTCCCCTCCTCTTCACACATTCGCCTCTCCACTGCTCTCGTTGTCCTCGCTTCCCTCAGCCCTCTTCTCCGTCTCTCCTCCATTCTCTCCCACCTCGTATTCCTGCCCCTCCTTCCTTCGTCTCTCCCTCCTTCACTCCTTTCATCTTTCGCTGCTTCCCTGCTTTGCTTTCCTTCTCCCCCCCTTCCCAGGCATCCTGGTGTCCGTGTCTCACGACGGTTTGTGTGGCACTCCCCAGCGTGTAGGAGCCTTGTCCAGGGGGCACTGCGGACGCTCGGGTTGGGGAATTCTGCATTGCCAAGAACAGAAAATTCGCCATGCTGGCCTGGAAATTCAAGTGAAACGTTGGCGGTGCTCAGCCGGATTTCGGGTGACCCGCTCGCGCGCGTGTCACCTGATCGCGCTCGCGCGCGCGCGGCCGCGCGCGTGGTGAGGTCTGTAGTGTCCACAATAGAGAAGTCGCCATGTTGGCCTGGAAACTCAAGTGAACCCGTAATGGTGACCAACCAGATTTCGGGTGACCCGCCCGCGCGTCGGTTACCCGATGGCGCGCGCGCAGACGTGCGTGTGGCCAGTTCTGTAGTGTCCACAATGGACAAATCGCCATGTTGGCTTGGAATCTAAAGTGAACCGTTGACGGTGATCAGCCGGATTTCGGATGACCCGCTCGCGCGCGGGTCACCCGATCGCGCGCGCGCGCAGACGCGCGCGTGGGGAATATTGTATTATCCACGATAGAGAAGTCGCCATGGTGGCCTGGAAACTATCACGCGTTGGTCACCCATTCGCGCGCTCGCGGACGCGCGCGTGGCGAGTTTTGCAGTGTCCACATTGGACCAATCGCCATGTTGGCTTGGAAACCAAGGTCCACGGTGATCCTTTAACAGAACCAGCCGGATTTCCGGTGACCCACCCGCGCGTGGGTCACCCGACTGCGCTCGCGCGCGCGTGGACGCGCACGTGGTGAGTTCTGTAGTGTCCACAATAGAGAAGTCGTCCTGTTGGCCTGGAATTCAAGTGAACCCTTCACGGTGACCAACCGGATTTCGAGTGACCCGCCCGCGCGTCGGTTACCTGATGGCGCGCGCGCGCGGACGCTACCCCGCTGGTTTGGCATCCTGGAGCCTCCCCCCCTCCTGCCCTCCCGCGAAGCCGCCGGCTTGGTATCCCGCCGGCTTGGTACCCCTCCGCCGCCCGCCCCGTGCCAAGCCAGCGCCGGCTTGGTACCCCGCCGGCTTGGCATCTGGCCCCCCCCTTCCCCCCGCTCTCGCGCGATGCCGCCGGTTTGGTATTCCGCCGGCCCGGTGCCCCTCCGCGGCCCGCCCCCTACCAAGCCAGCGCCGGCTTGGTACCCCGCTGGCTTGGTGTCCAGGCTTTTCCCCCCTCTTCCCGTCCTCCCGCGATGCCGCTGGCGGGGTATTCCGACAGCTTGGTGGCCCCCCGCCGCTCGCCCCCTACCACGCCAGCACCAGCTTGGTACCCCGCTGGCTTGGTGTCCGGGATGTTCCCCCCTCTTCCCGTCCTCCCGCGACGCCGCTGGCCGGGTATTCCGCCGGCTTGGTGGCCCCCCACCGCCCGCCCCCTACCAAGCCAGCGCCGTCTTGGTACCTTGCTGGCGCGGTGCCCCGCCGCCCGCCTCCCTCTACCAGGCCATCACCCGGCGTACACTGGAGCGAGAGATAGAGAGAGAGAGAGAGAGAGAAAGACAGAATTACCCGGGCGACGTACCCAACCCTTGCGCAATGCGGGGCATGAGTAGCTTGGGAGACGTTATACGGAAGCGATGACGTGACATGGGCTCATATATTTCTGCGAGCGGCATTCGTGAGGCTTGCAGCTCTTCAAGGACTGCGAGGTCCCGCTCAGATCTGCGTGGTGCCTCACTCCGCTGGACCCGCCACCAGCCTTTGAAAGTAGCGACAGTTTCGCAGATCGCATCCCCGCAGGGATGGCGAGGTCCCTCTCAGATCTGCGCGGTGCCTCACTCCGCTGGACCCACCAGCAGCCCTCGAAAGTGGCGACAGTTTCGCAGATCGCAGCCCCCCAGGGACGGCGAGGTCCCGCTCAGATTTGCACGGTCTCACTCCGCTGGACTCCTTCGAAAGTGGTGACAGTTTCGCAGATCGCCACGCTGGCCCCCCAAGCAGCCCTCGAAAGTGGCGACAGTGTCGCAGATCGCAGCCCCCCAGGGACGGCGAGGTCCCGCTCAGATCTGCGTGGTGCCTCGCTCGCTCCGCTGGGCCCACCCCACCAGCAGCCTTCGAAAGTGGCGATAGTTTCGCAGATCGCAGCCCCCCGGGGACGAGGTCCCGCTCTGATCCGCGCGGTGCCTCACTCCGCTGGACCCACCAGCAGCCGTCGAAAGTGGCGACAGTTTCGCAGATCGCAGCCCCCCAGGGACGGCGAGGTCCCGCTCTGATTCGCGCGGTGCCTTACTCCGCTGGACCCACCAGCAGCCGTCGAAAGTGGCGACGGTTTCGCAGATCGCAGCCCCCCAGGGACGGCGAGGTCTCGCTCAGATTTGCGCGGTGCCTCACTGCCTCACTCCGCTGGACTGACCAGCAGCCGTCGAAAGTGGCGACAGTTTCGCAGATCGCAGCCCCCCAAGGACGGCGAGGTCCCGCTCAGGTCTGCGAGGTGCCCCAGATCACTCCGCTGGACCCACCAGCAGCCTTCGAACATGGCGACAGTTTTGCAGATCGCAGCCCCCCAGAGACGGCGAGGTCCCGCTCAGATCTGCGCGGTGCCTCACTGCCTCACCCCGCTGGACCCACCAGCAGCCGTCGAAAGTGGCGACAGTTTCGCAGATCACAGCCCCCCAGGGACGGCGAGGTGCCGCTCAGATCTCAGCCCTCTCAAGTGGCGACAGTGTCGCAGATCGCAGCCCCCCCAGGGACGGCGAGGTCCCGCTCAGGTCTGCGAGGTGCCTCACTCCGCTGGACCCACCAGCAGCCCTCGAACGTGGCGACAGTTTTGCAGATCGCAGCCCCCCAGGGACGGCGAGGTCCCGCTCAGATCTGCGCGGTGCCTCACTCAGGTGGGCCCACCAGCAGCCCTCGAAAGTGGCGACGGTTTCGCAGATCGCAGCCCCCCAGGGACGGCGAGGTCCCGCTCTGATCCGCGCGGTGCCTCACTCCGCTGGACCCACCAGCAGCCGTCGAAAGTGGCGACAGTTTCGCAGATCGCAGCCCCTCAGGGACGGCGAGGTCCTGCTCTGATCCGCGCGGCGCCTCACTCCGCTGGACCCACCAGCAGCCGTCGAAAGTGGCGACAGTTTCGCAGATCGCAGCCCCCCAGGGACGGCGAGCCTCACTCCGCTCCGAAAGTGGCGACAGTTTTGCAGATCGCAGCCCCCAGGGACGGCGAGGTCCCGCTCAGATCTGACGGGTGCCTCACTCCGCTGGACCCACCAGCAGCCGTCGAAAGTGGCGACAGTTTCGCAGATCGCAGCCCCCCAGGGACGGCGAGGTCCCGCTCTGATTCGCGCGGTGCCTCACTCCGCTGGACCCACCAGCAGCCGTCGAAAGTGGCGACAGTTTCGCAGATCGCAGCCCCCCAGGGACGGCGAGGTCCCGCTCAGATCCGCGCGGTGCCTCACTCCGCTGGACCGACCAGCAGCCTTCGAAAGTTGCGACAGTTTCGCAGATCGCAGCCCCCCAGGGACGGCGAGGTCCCGCTCAGATCCGCGCGGTGCCTCACTCCGCTGGACCCACCAGCCGTCGAAAGTGGCGAGAGTGTCGCAGATCGCAGCCCCCCAGCGACGGCGAAGAGAAGGCAGGAGACAAGAGGGAGGCGGGAGGCGGGAGGAGAAGGAGGGACGCGACCACAGTGTTCTATCCAAAACGAATACCCAACCAAGGATGGTTGGGAAATATAGGGAGAGAGAGAGAGGGAGCGGAACAGCAAAAGGAGGAGGAGGAGGAGGAGGAGGAGGAGGAGGAGGAGGAGGAGGAGGAGGAGGAGGAGGAGGAGGAGGAGGAGGGAGGGGGGCTGGGAGGAGCAGGAGAAGGCGCGGGGGGAGGCAGCGCTGGGCCCCCGGCGTCCGGCAGCCCTGCGTCGGCTCCATGTCCGGCAGGACGAGGCGGTGAATTTTTTGCGGGGGCGCGGCCGCGCGCCGCCCGCGCGCACGAGCCCTCGGCTCCTTCCTTGGTTCGCCGCCAGGGGCTTCACGCACGGAGGCGGAGGGGGATCTGCAGCAGGGGGGGCCGCTGGAGGAGCAGGGGGAGGGGGGGGACAGTCAGGCGATCGCAGTCCTGGATGGAGGGGGCGTGGATCAGCGACGGGTCCCGCTTCTGCGGGAGGTCGCGGAGTTCGGCCGCCGAACGAGGCGGTACCGGCCGCACTTTGGGGAGGCCACCGCTCCCTATCCATGGATTTGGCGACGGCGCGCCAAATCCATGGATCGCTAATCCGTGTTTGCGCGCCCCGGAGATAGGGGAGGAGGACGGGGCCTCCTGGGGCCGTTTTGGGCTTTTCGAGCCCTCTTGCGGCTCTCTGGGAGCCTTTTTGGGGGTCTCTTGGGCCGTGTTGAATCCATCGTGGACTGTGCCGTCTTGGCGCTCTAGGATCCAGGATCATCTTGGGCGTTTCATGGGAAACTCGCGGTTCGTGGGGTTGTTTTTGGTGGGATCACCGTTCGGGAGACCCCACCAGCCACGCCCTGGCAGCGCCTGCGAGCGTGCGGCAATTGTGGTAAATTCGTGGTCTGGGCCATGAAGAACCGACAGTCCTCTGGACTCGTGCAATCGTATGGGCATTGGGGCACTCCACTAAATGCTGAAGGCACGGTGGCGGATCTACAAGGAAACGGGATGGAGGGGTAGGAGGGGAAGGGGCGGGTGGAGGAAAGGTGAGCAATAGTCGGAGGGCCTAGAGCCTCTGAAAGTCCAGCAACCTTGCGAAGCCAGTCATAAGTCTATTCCCGACCTGGGCGCCCTCATCAAAGTCGCCCACCCTCGAGACCTGCACCGGGACGCGCTCCAGCCAGAATTTCGACAGGGATTTGGCCGAGGTGACGAGGGTGCCCCAGGAGGTCTCAAGGCAGAACTCCAGCGCGGGCGAACGCCCTCGATCGCCCTCCTTCCCCCGCATTTTTCCACGCCAGAGGCCGTTGTCGTAGTCAAGCGACTGTTCTCTCATATGTTCATATAGTCCTGCATCCTCCTCTCTCCACCCTCTCTTTCGGACTTCCGCCGGACTGCTCCCTTGTGGACTTTTCGGAGGTTCCCCCCCCACTCCCTCTCCCCACTTGGGTGACGCAAGAAAGCGGCGTCGTCTGCGCCGACATCGGCGCGTAAGCTGCCCGCGTAAGCTCGCGCGTAAGCGCCCTCGCTTCCAATGTGGCGTGCCGCGCCAGCGGCCCGCGTAAGCCGCGGCGTAAGGTCGTTACGCCACCTCGCGTAAGGCACGTTTCTGATCGTCGCCCACTTGCCCAGATTTTCATAGATTTCCTCGCGCAGCGATGACCTCGCGCCAGTTGGCCACCTCGCCCCCTCTGGGGCACCCGTCGGCTTCGACTTCCCTCTGCAGCCGCTTAGTAGTAGGGCCCTGGAGCCCCTGAGTTGGCCAGAGTCACTAAACCAGGTCTGCAGTAGCTGCTGTGTTTTTTCGGGTGACGACAGTTCCAGTCAGCGGAATGGGGCGGGGGGGGGGGGCGTCCCCCAGTACACATCGCTCTAAACCGGGTCCCACCAGACCCAGTTTTGCCAACGCCCGAGAGGAGCGTGGCTCTCCCGGTCGTGGCCCGTCGGTGCGGGGCGAGGGCCCAGACCTCGTCTGCTCTGAGGGATCAGACGTTGTCTGTTTTGCAGCGTTCGGCCTCTGTGGGCCGCCTTCGGGCCCACGGGGACCGTCGAGCAGTAGATACTCGGGGACGGAAATCGGAGGAGGGAAAGGTACCCAGACCGCTACCCTTCGCCCGTCTTCCCTTGCTGGGCCTCCTGGGAGGCCCTCGTCGCCACTGCTGGATTCGCCTCGGAATCCTGGTCAGAACGCGCCCCGGGAGACGTCCGGGGAGTAGCGGTATGGGTGCATTTGGTTTCCCCAGAAAAGCCGGTTCTTGGGGAAGGGGTCGACAGGTCCAGGGATCCCGTATGTAAAACATCAGAACATCGGAGGTCTTGTTGGGGAGGTAGGGCTTAGATATTAGTCAAAACTCGGAGGGCGTTTCTTTCTGGAAGGGGCTGGGCCCAGTGTTTTCTTTCAGTTGTTAAGCGGTAGCCAGTGCCATGCTTAAAGAGGGTCGGCGAGTTTCCGCTGGATACGAGCAACTAGGTAACTTCCAGTTTTGCGTGGAAAAGAGTTGCGTTTCGCGCGTGCCTGCTCGAGGCAAGTGTGCCCCCCATCTTAGATCCTCGATGCCTCACGGGGCCCGCAGATCCCCGCTTCCCTGGGTAAATCAGAGGATGCGAAGCGCATTGCGCAGAATCCTCACGGAGTCACTGAGTAACGACGTCTGGAGACTTGTAAGTTCTACAGAGCATGCAAATATGCAGAACATGTAAGAATGTTTACCTTTTGCGTGCCCGCTCGAGGACGGTGCGTCCTCCGCGCAGAATTCTCGGGGCTGTCTCGAGCGAAGCGCCTGTTTTGCAGAACTCGAGGGGCCTGGGCGCCCCAGGATGCCTAAGCGGTTCTGGGAGTGCGGTCGCACCGTTATTCATATTTTGAGAGCGTAAGAAAACATAATAGGAACCAACGATCATCCAAAGAAAGCTCATGATAGAGAAACCAATTTGGCAGAGATAGCCTTTAGAACAAATGCGCTCCTAGGGTGTTGTCCAGGATCACGCCCGCGTGGAGGACGACGTGCATCGCGATCCCATCGTGGTCATGGGAGCGCCGCCGTGGCATAATTTACAACGGGATCGTGGCCATGGGAGCGCGGACCCACCGTGATTTACAGGGGATCCTGGCCCCGGGGGTGCGGACGCAGCGCAGTTTACATATGATCCTGGCCCCGGAAGCACGGACGCACCGTGATCTGCAGAGGGTCGTGGCCTGGGGGGGGGGGGGCGGATGCCGCGAAATTCGCAGGGGATCGTGGCCCTGGGAGCGCAGGCGCAGACACGTCTGGCGCAGCCTAATTTGCCAGAGGTCCTGGCCCTGAAGGCGCGGGCGCACCGTGACTCGCGAAAGATGATGGCCCCTGCGGGGGCGGACGCGTCCTGCTTTACCAGGGACCGTGGGAGCGCGGACGCAGCGCAGTGTACAGGGGATCGTCGCCCTGGGAGCGCGGATGCCGCGTAATTCACGGGGGATCCCGGCAGTGTGATTTGCAGAGGATCTTGGCACCGTGGGGGCTGACACCGCGTGGTCTTCGAGGGACGCGCTGGCACAGCGTAGATTTCCAGGGATCCTGGCCCCGGGAGCGCCCATGCCGCGTACTTCGCACGAGGGGTCGTTGCCTCGGGAGCGCGGACGCAGCTCGCGCTTTCGGGCCCAGCGCCGCATGTTCAGGGCACGGCGGCGGTCCCGAAACGCGCCACCCGAATGCATGCTCCAATTCCGACAAGCACTGTTGTCTGCTCTGGGGAGGGGGGGCTCTTCTGGGCAACTTCCGCGGACTGCTTCGTGGCCCTGGGGACGCGGACGCAGCGTAATTTACGAGTGATCTTGGCCCTGGGAGCGCGGACGCAGCATAACTCACGAGGGATCGTGACCTTCGGGCGCGGTCCCTGGCACGTTCCTTGGCGCTTCTCCTGGGTACGTCGCAAGGCGCGTCCCCTGGAACGTTCCTTGGCATATCCCCTGGCACGTCCACTGGCACGTTTCGTCGCGCGTCCCCCTGGCACGTTCCGTGGCGCGTCTCCCTGTGATATAGCGCGGCGAGTCCCCTGGCGCGTCCCGTGGCGCGTCCCCTGGCATGTCACTGTACGGCGCGGCACGTCGCAGAGAAGCACAACACAGCCCCTGGCATAGTAGCATCACCATGCATACATGGCAAGTTCCCTGAGGCCTCCCCTGGGCACGTCGCGCGGCGCGTCCGCTGGGCACGTTCCCTGGCGCGTCCCTTGGCAAGTCCGCTGGCACTTTCCGTGGCGCGTCCCCCTGGTACGCCCCCCTGGCACATCGCGCGGCGCGCTGGCAGGTCCACTGGAAAATTCACTGGCACGTCCAGTGGCGCGTCCCCAGGCATGTCACTGTACGGTGCGGCACAGCGCAGAGAAGCACAACACAGCCCCTGGCACAGTAGCATCATTATTGGTATCTTCAGCCTTGCCACTTCCCATCGCCAAATTGAGGTGCTTGGAAGCGTCTCCAGGCCTCGCAGTTGAACTTTCAACTTCAAAACTCGAAGTTGACGCCCCAGCGTTTACAAATTATCCCGACGAAAGACTCATTTATTAGCAGTTGTGGATACCGCGTTCTGGGTCCATCTTTCGACGGGCCTCCCTATGGGACCACGAACCGTGGATGCAATGGATGCAAAGGGGCTCCCTGTGGGGCCACGAACCGGTGCCGGAATGGACGTGCGTTGGGCGGGGAGGACGCGTGTGGACTGTGCCTCTGGTGCCTTCGGTGGAGCTCCCTATAAGGCCGCGAACCGAGTGAGGGGTGTGCCGAAATGGACGTGCGCTGGGCGGGGAGGGCGCATGCGGACGCGGCCAGTGGGGCTTTCGGTGGAGCTCCATATGGGGCCACGAACCGTGTGAGGGGTGTGCCAGCCAGAATGGGCATGCGGTGGGCGGGGAGGACGCATGCGGACGCGGCCATTGGGGCCCTCGGTGGAGCTCCCCATGGGGCCACGAACCGTGTGAGGGGTGTGCCAGAATGGACATGCGGTGGGTGGGGAGGACGCATGCGGACGCGGCCGCTGGGGCCTTCGGTTGAGCTCCCTATGGGGCCACGAACCGTGTGAGTGGTGTGCCGAAATGGACGTGCGGAGGGTAGAGGCAAGGCGGGGGAGGAGGGAGGAGGGGGAGGATGACGAGGAGGAGGAGAGGGGCAGCGGGAGGAAGAGGAACGTGGGGCGCTGTCTTTTCAAAACGAGGACCCGACACGGGATGGGCGTGAACAACAACAGTGGGGAGGACTGGGGGAGGGACAAGGATCAAGACGAGGGGGGAGAGGTGAGTAGTGATGGTGCTGGTGATGGTGATGGTGATGATGATGCTGATTTTGATGTTGTTTATGATGATGATGATGATAGTGATGATGATGATGATGATGATGATGATGATGATGATGCTGATGCTGATGCTGATGCTGATGATGATGATGATGATGATGATGATGATGGTGGCGATGGTGGTGACGGTAATGATGATGGTGATGGTGATGGTGATGGTGATTGTGATGGTGAGGTTGACGATGCTGATGAATATGATGCTGATGACGATGCCGATACCTATGGTGATGGTGATGATGCTGATGGTGATTATGCTGATGATTGATGGTGATAGTGGTGGTGATGGTGATGGTGATGGTGATGATGCTGCTGATGATGATCATGATGTTGACGATGGTGATGCATACTATGATTATGCTGATGATGTTGATGATGCGGATGCTGATGCATGATGTCGCTGATGATGGATATGATGATGACGATGATGGTTATGGTGGTGGTGGTGGTGGTGGTGGTGGTGCGATGTTGATGTTGATGATGTTGTTGATGATGCTATTGACGTTGATGGCGGTGATGCCGATGAAGGTAATGTGGTTGGTGATGTGGATGTGTATTAGATTCTTGATTAGGAAAATGAGGATCTTAGTGTTGCTGCTGCTGCTGCTGATGATATGCATGATGGTGGTGGATGATGGTGGCGACGAAGATGATGATGCTGATGATGAGTTTGATGACGGTGATGGTGATGGTGATGATGATGACGATAGCATGGGTCATGATGATGGTGGTGGCGGGGTGGTGGTAATGATAGCGGTGGTAGTGGTGATGGGGATGATGACGGCTGTGGTGGTGGTGATGATGGTGGTGATGATTTGATGATGAGGTTGATGATGATGATGAAGACCACGATGATTGTGATGATGATGATGATGATGATGATGATGATGATGCTCATGATGCTGCCACCGATGACAATGACGATGACGATGACGATTATGATGATAAAGCTGACGATGATGGTAATGATGCTGATGACGATGCTGATACTGATGATGTGACGATGACGATGCCGATTATGCTGATGATGACGATACTGATGATGATGCTGACGACGATGATGATGATGATGATGATGATGATGATGATGATGGTGATGGTGCTGCTGATGATGATGATGATGATGATGATGATGATGACGATACTGATGATGATGACGATGATGCTGATTATGATGATGATTATGATTATGATGATGATGATGCTGATAATGCTGAGGATGATGCTGATGATGCTGAGGATGATGATGATGATGATGATGATGATGATGATGATGATGATGATGATGTGGATGATGATGATGATGAGGATGATGATGATGATGATGATGATGATGATGCTGATGATGGTGATGATGATGATGATGACGATGATGGTGATAATGATGTTTATTTGTGTGCTGCTTATCATGATGCTGATGAGGCTGATGATGATGCTGCTGCTGCTGATGACGATGATGATGATGATGATGAGGATGATGATGATGATGATGATGATGATGATGATGATGATGATGATGATGATGGTGACGATGGTGATGATGCTGCTGCTGCTGATGATGACGATGATGGTTGTGATGGTGCTGGTTATGATGGTGATTGTGTTGATGATGATGGAAAGGGAGAGGTGAAGGGAGTGGGAGAGAAAGGAGGAGGGAGGTGGGATGAGGGAGGAGGGAGGTTGAAGGAGGCGAAGCAGGAGTGAGAGAGTGAGGGAGGGAGGAGGAGGTGTAGGAGGAGGTGGTGGAGGAGGAGAGGGAGGAGGAGGATGAGGAGGAGGCTGAGGAGGAGGATGCTGATGATGATGATGATGATGATGATGATGATGATGATGATGATGATGATGATGATGATGATGATGATGATGATGATGATGATGATGATGTCGTAAGGAGGAGGAGGAGGAGGAGGAGGAGGAGGAGGAGGAGGAGGAGGAGGAGGAGGAGGAGGAGGAGAGGAGGAGGTGGAAGAGCAGGAGGAGCAGGAGGAGAAGGAGGAGAAGGAGGAGGAGGAGGATGAGGAGGAGAGGAGGAGGAGGAGGAGGATGTGGAAGAGCAGGAGGAGCAGGAGGAGGAGAGGAGGAGGAGGAGGAGGAGGAGGAGGAGGAGGAGGAGGAGGAGGAGGAGGAGGAGGAGGAGGAGGAGGTATCGAGGAGGAGCATCCGCCCCGCCGCTCCCCGCCCGAGGCAGCATGGCGGAGGGCTGGGAGGACGCCCGCCGCGCGGGCGCCGCCGCTGGCTCCTCCCGCGGCCTCTCCGCGCCTCGGCCCCCCGGGCGCCCTCGTCGCTCTCCGCGGCCGCCTCCCTCTTTCTCGCCCCCTTCGGGTCGCCCCCCTCCCAGGGGGGCAAGAGGCACACAGACACAATTCATCGTCGATTCCCCAGAACACATGGGAACATATGGGAAGTGGGGGGGGAAGGCAAGAACCCCGGAAACATGGGGAAATATGGGGAATCCTGTTCTTTGTGTGTATTGATGTGTGTGTCCCAGGGCCCCTTCACTCTCCTCTCCTCACCTCTCTTCTCTCCTCCCTCTCCTCACCTCTCCTCACCTCTCTTCTCTCTCCTCTCCTCTCCTCTCCTCTCCTCTCCTCTCCTCTCCTCTCCTCTCCTCTCCCCTCCCGTTGCGGTGCCCCCTCCCACGGGCACGAGCAGCCCAGCTGTACGACATATACATACCAGCACGCTGCCGTGCACGTCCGGCTCCTGCAGGCTCCTACGGGCACACTAGGTACCAGTGCGACAGGCCTCGGAACAAGAATAGCGAACACTCATGCCACATTCATCTGTGAACGCCTCCCCCTCTCCCAAATGTTCAAAGTTGGCGGTGGGTCTGATGAGTTGCACCTCGACCGCAGTCTCCCCCGAGCGTGCCAACTTTGAGTTTTGGGGGGCAGGGGGGGTGTTCACTAATTGTTTCCCTCTACGGGAGCATTTGATGAACGATGATTGCATCGACGTGGTAGGCGACGAGGTCCCCAAGAAGCTCCGGAAGCATCGCGAGGCCCTCCAGAAGTCTTGTAGATATTCTAGGAGTGCTCCAGCCTGACACGGTAAAGCTGACTTATGGGCTCCCCAGTAGGTCTCCAAGCTTCCCGCTATCAAGCTATCCACCATAGCAGCTATCCACCATACCCCCCCAGATCGTACACTTTTCTCTGCCAGCTTTCCCTTCCCCACAACTTGCGATGGCTGGTACAAGCTCGCGGGCGGCAGGAACACCAGGTCGAGGAGTGCTTGAAAGCGACGTTCGTCAACGTCTGTTGAGCCCGCTCCACGAGATGGATGATTTCGACTCCCTCGGCCCTGCATCTCGACCGGGGGTGCACGCGATGGTAACTCCTACAACTCCGCCAGATGCACATCCACCAACGGGGGGGCCCGAACAGTAGGAACAACAGGGACAACATGCAAATCCGCCCACCCTTGGGCAACTCGCTAACCTGTTCCGAAGGGAGGGGCAACCGATCCACAACACCATCGATAATCTCGAGCGGCGCCTGACAGAGATGAACAGGACCATCGACACCAGGATAGATGGAGTCCAGGAGCACATCGAAGATCAGGACATTCGCCATACGAACCTGGAGACCAGCGCTGAACAGGCCGACGCCCGTACACCCCCCCGCAGCATCGATACCGCCATTTGGGACCACATCAAGACGCTCGAGATCGAGGTCTCGCAGTTGCGGGAGAACGGCCAGCACATCAACAAACACCATGATAATAACAAGGGGGCTGCGGCAATGGTCGGCGGGCTACGCTCTTTTTCTATCCTTGGGGAGACAAAGAATCTCTGGGACTTGTGCTTTGTACTCCCCGCAGCCGGAAGAGATCTACGTCAATGGGGGAATTCCGAGGCATCGTTTGTTTGTTTTTGTTTTTCATATCATGTGTTTCTCCCCCGAAGTTTCTCGGTAAACTTGCTCTGGACACCGCAATCGACTCTTTCCGGAAAGCGGCCTTCAAAGAGAGGGGGACCGCAGTTTGGGCAAAGGAGGATAAGGACTTGCCAACCCTGGTATTGACCTATTGTGTCTTCGGATCAAAACATATTCTCAAACAGTGGGGATGCGCTAGCGGGAGCGTCTGGGCCTACCCAGAGGAAGGCCACGTCTGGGTGGGCAATGACGTCGCCGTCTGGGTGTCCATCGAGAACGGGACTTCGAAGGTGCAGTATGGGCCTGGGTGGGGGGATTGGTTGGCCCAGGCGGAGTTCCCAGATTTCGCTGGCAAAATCAAAATTCGATCCGAGACGTTGGCACAATTCCCCATGAAAAAGTATCGGCGACAACGGGGCGAAAAGGGAAACATACAGGCAAGGCTACCAGCAAAGGCAAGGGCAGCATGGGCAAATAAGGGGGCACGCGGTACGTGAACAGGGATATTTCACCCAGGAGTCGCAGTGGATCTTTGTCAAAGTGCTGGGGTCCACAGTTGAGTTTCATATCTTGTGCAGCTCAAGGGCAGCAGCATGGCAGAGGCCCATTGTCATTGTGCGAGCTTCGAGGCCGTCGTTTATGGCCTCTCCGACATGGCGGATTCACAGTTGCAAGTTGGAACGTAGAAGGGTATACAGCAACAAAGCAGATGGGCACTGAAATAGTGATGACATGTGATGGCATCAAATCCTTTGCGCTCCAGAGACGTGGAGATTATATTCGGACATATCATGCCATCATGTCATCATGTCGGGGGAAGCAGAGGACGCGGAGGAGAGGACAAGGTAGGGGCTTGTTTCGTCGTGAACCCCAACTTGAGACAATCAATTGCTGGATGTTGCCAGTATTCGAGCCGGATGTCTTCGCTAAAGATCCGCGTTTCAGGCGGTAAGGCTGTATTTGTTTTCGGCATGCGCGCCTCATGGTGGATATGATTGCCCAACGCGGCAAGGTTTCTTCAATGACCTCGGAGACTTCATTGCGTCACGCTCTGCACATGGGCCTGAATAGCTAATGGGAGATTTAAATTCTAGGCTGCGCGGCAAGTTGGATGACGAAGGGCGTGCAATCGGACCCATGTCTGTGTTCGCCGGGGCTGCGCATGCAAGCCCGATGCGAACGTGCACTTGTCTGTGGAGGCATGCGCTCAGCTACGCATGTGTCTTGCGAGCATTTTCGTCTCATTGCCGCCGCGCTAGTTGGCCGCGTGCTACCGCCTCGGCTGCCAAGCTGGACCATATATATATATATATATATATGTATATACATATACATATATATAGGCGCGCGCATTCTCATTCGACGTCTTCGCTTGTCATCAGAGGTGATTGGACAATGCGCTCTGCGTGAGTGCGTGTCCTTTTGCCCCGTAGTCTTTGCGCCACCTTTTTTTCTGAGAGTCCAGGTCCAGATCGCAGTGGGCGAGATTTTGCCGGCCGCGCAGAATTCTAGACCATATGCGTGCACTTTGATGAAGGATAATAGAAGGCACCGCTTCACTTCTCTGTTGGCTGAGTCTTTGGGGGACTTCGCAGACTCTGCGCCTGACCGCGAGGGTGTGAATCTAGCTCGGTTTCGGCTGGTTGACGGATTCCACTATGCATTGTCGAGAGCGCCGCCGACGGGGCCTGCCCGTGCCGGGAAGCCTTGGGCGCCGCCTCCCACCTTAGGACTCACGGACAGGCCTTTCGCAGCCAGACACCGGGGCGACATCGATGAAAAGAAACGGCTTGCCTTAATCGTCAAAACAGCTGCGTCCAATGGCCGGGCCGCGCGGGTGGAAATGCGCGCTGGGGCCAGCGATTGGGGCCGGACTCGCAAGCTTAGGATTCACTTTTTCCCCCGTGCAAGGCGGCGTGGGGAACGCGAGCGGGGACTTGGTAGACAGCGACCGTAGAGAGAGCGCTTTGGCAGACCACTTGGAACGGCGCGCAGGGGGGGGCGCGGCCGACGACGGTTGCGCCGGCGGCCCCGCGCAGACTTTCTCCCCATCGGCCGCGGTCGCGTTGCAGAGGAGGGCGCGAGGGAATTTGCCGGCAAATTCAAGCGAGGCAAAGCAGGGGGCCCCGACGACTTCGCTCTTGAGTTTTGGCGGGCGGCGCCCGACGACGGCGCCCCCGCTCTAGCGTGGATCGCTCGCGTCTGCAATCTGGTGTGGGGCATTTGCCATGTGCCCGAGGCTTGGCATGAGTCGATTTAACAACTACAGCCCCATCGGCCTCCCCCCAATCGGTTGCGATATGTTTGCCGTGATAACATCCCGGCGCGCGAGGGGCGCAGGGGCCGAGCGGCGCGTGTGGCAGACGCAAGTCGGTTTAACATCTGGATGTGGCGCATCCGATTGTGCGTTCATCGCGTGGCGAGGTGTAAGAGGAGACGTGGGCGGCGCGCGATGGTGAGCGCATCTTTTTTGGCTCTTGACTGGGCGAAGGCGCTCGACGCGGCGTCGCCAGAGTCGTCGTTCAACGCGTTGCGGAGGTTCGTTTGCCCTGAGAAGTTCGCGCGTGTGTTTTCCAGCGCCCGCGACAATCGCGTCGTCGCTGCGTCGGAATCCGGCGCTGCGTCTGGAGAAGTGGCGCCAGTGTGGAATTTGTCAGAGCTGTCCCTTGTCTCCATTCCTTAGCAATTTGCATGGCGAACCTGCTTCGCGATGCTTGTCGACAGTGGCGCGGGCGACGTGGCGGGGAAGAGCCGGGCGGGGCGGCGAGAGACTTGGCGCGCGCACGCGACGCGCTCCTTGTCGGCAGCGGCCCTGAGGCGATCCAGGAACTCGCGCGCTGCGTCTAGAGCTGCGGGGCGCACTCTGGACCGCCATTCAATTTGAAGAAAGGTTGAAGCAGTGAAGGTCCGGGCCAGCGAGAAAGCGATGAATGGCTTGGCCAGCCCATCGCCAGTGGGGGGTCGAGGATTTACTTGGGTGCAGTCATTGCTGCAGACGGTAGAATGGGCGTTAAATTGGGCGGGGGGATTGGAAATGCAATGCGCGATTTTCAGACCTGCCCACTATTTGGTTTCATTCTTTTTAGGGGGAAGGAGAAGGTGAAGATATTTCACGCGCGCGTGGCGTCGAGGTTGACGCGCGCACTGTTTGGGGCGTGCCTCAACGCGGCAGAACGACCTAGATTGGGCAGTTGTTAGCATGGATGCCGGTGAAGGATTTGCCGGTGCAGCCGTTATTCATCAGCCGGGTGGCCGACGCCGCTGTCGTGAGCATGGCGAACCAGTCTAAATTGAGCGACTGCCTCGCCAGTCCAACTTGCATTCCGACAGGAACAGGCCCTGTCAGAGCTTCAGCGTTTGAGCCGGACTCGTTCGTCGCCCGTGAAGCCGCAGGCCCCGGTGGAAAAGGCAGACCGCGACAGGCGCGGGGAAAGTTAGTTTGGAACAAGTGTCTGAAAGTCGCCGGCTCGCACGGGCGACGCGCTGCCTGCTGCTGCCCAGGTGTGTGTGGGGGGGGGGGGGGGCAGCTCGCGAGCGGGGGCGTGCCGTCGATGGTTGGCCCGGATGGTGATGGCATCCAACCGCCAGGCCGCCTCTTAAGTCTCACCTTTCTCACGCGCCGTCTTGTGCAAGGCTTGCCTGACCTGGCCTGACCAGTAGGTCTCTGCGCGCTCAGGTCCCCGAGGCCCGCCCTGGAGTTTGTCATCGGGGGGGCGGACTCACGTGGTGCATGGGGGCCTTTGAGTTTCGTGGGCGGGTCTTGCCTTCAGCTTGCCTCAGGTTGCGCTCGCAGGCTGGGCAGTTGTCCAGATTGAAGGGCTGCTTCCCAAGAGGGCAGTTTTGGGGTCTCCCCCGGGGCGCAGGAAGACCATGGTCAGAGTTGAGCGTTGGGCTGTCAGGCAGTCGTTGCTGCGTGCTCCGTGCGCGCCGTCCACTGTGCCAGACCTTCGGGCCATGGTTAGGCGGGGGGAACTCTTGGGGCCCTGAACTTGCTCTCAGAGTTTTGAAGCACGCGGGGGTGTGGGCTGGCATCTTTAGGGTCTTGAAGGGCGCTCCCCTTTTCTTGGTTCCCTGCCCGCTCGGCGCTTGGTGGGGTCCTTGTTGAGAGAAGGGTGGCCCTTGACATGTAGGCTGGCAACTCGAGCTTTGGTTTGATTTTTTTGTGGAGATTGGCTCGGCGCTCCGTTCTGTTTCGGAAGGATATTGTGCGGTCTTGGCAGTTGGGGATGTTGGGGTCTCGCGGGTGGACCGGCGAGGAGGACGTTGCGCTCGTGTCTCGTCGGCCCACTGGCCCCCCCATCCTGCCCCTCAGCAGCCGCCAGATCCCGCGCTCTAGTTCGCAGGGCGAAAAGAGGTGCAGGCAATGCGGGCGCTGGGCCAAGTGCGAGGCATTTCGCAAAGCCACGCGGACGCATAGAGCCACTCCCGACTGTTCGCTCCTCCCAGCGCAGCGTGCTGCCACCTGGCTTAGGTTTCAGTCTCATGGGGGGTGTTCTAAGCTGCAACAAAGCTACGCCGCCAGAGTCGCGGTTGACTTCGCCCACTTTGACGCCGAGGTGCCCCGGGGGGGCCCTGCTCCCACGACGCCAGCAGCATATGGACCCGAGCGTTTCCCAGCGTTTGAGGCCCTGGGGCGCAGCGCGCTGTGTCTTCGGGCCCATTTTCCATTGTTGCAAATCGGGGGCCCACAGAACTCGGGCAACTTAGCGACGTTGGCGGATCATTGTCGCGGCGTTGTTGACTATTCTTCGGCGCGTGCCAATCAGAGGCAGGCCGTTCGCATGGTGGGGCGTGGCCTGCACCCTGGAGCGGGCGGGCGGATTCCTGTCTGTGCGCCGTTGCCCGACTTTCCAGGTCCTGGTCTTGGGCCTGGTGGGCCTGCGTCTTTGGGATCTTCGCGCGGCGCGGGCACGGCGCTTCCATGTCGGAGAGGCATCAGCTCAAGAGAGTTGGAGCTGTTGCCAGGCTGCGGGTACTGGGCGCAGCTTTCGACCCTGTGCCTGACCCCGTGTCCTCGGGGTCTGGTTCGTCTCGTTTGGGTGTTTTCTTTTGGGCCCAGCCCCCGTTGTCGTCGCCCGCCACCCCTCCGCCCGCCGCGTGCGTCTACGGCTTCGGCGCGGCGTCGCCGCCGGAGGCAATGCGGGGTGGCCCAGACGCGCGGCGGTGGGGCCGCGCCCCCGCCTCTTGCAACGGCAAGTGAGCGGGGCCTCTGGACTTGGACCACCGCCTCCGTGTTCCTCCCCTTGGTGGTGGCGCGATGCTCGCAGTTCTCCTCTCCTCTCCCCCATATATCCTCTCCGCTCTCATCTGCTCGCTCCTCGCCTCTCGTCTCTCCTGTCCTTTCTCTCCTCTCTTCTCCTCTCCTCTCCTCTCCTCTCCTCTCCTCTGCTCTCTTCTCCTTTCCTCTCGTTCCTCCATGGCGTCAGTTCTCAGAGGTAACGCGCTGTCGGTGTGCCAGCGCGCGCCGCAGGTGCTAGCAAGCGGTTCGCGTGCGAAGGGCTCCCCAGGGCAGAGTCCAGAGTCCAGGGTCCAGGGTCCTCCCCGCCTTTCCTAGGCCCGCCCCTTTTTCTTCTTCATCCTCCTCCTCTCCCCTCCGTCCTTTTCCCCGCCAGACCCTCGTCCTCGCCCCACCCCTGCCCTCTGCCCGTCTCCGTCCTTCGCTCACTGTCAAAGCGGATCGCAAGGATGAGTAGCTTCGAAAAACGCCTGTTCACCCTTGCGTCCTGGCCCATCCGTCGGCGCTGTCGGTGGCCACGCGTGTTCAAAAAAAGGCTTCAAGTTTGGCGCCCGAAGTCCTTGCATCCTTAACGTGCGCATACCTGCAATCCTGTTCCTTTCTACCCCTCTTGCCCTTCTTCCTCCACCTCTTCTATATCTCTTCCTGGTAAGCTATGTCTCATCGTCGCGCCACCAGGTCTGTTGTTAGGGCGGGCTGGGTGTTTCACTTGAAGTTTCCAGACAACCCGTGGCATTGAAACGTCAGATGTCACTCGTGTGAGCGGATGTGTCAGGACGGTTCTCGTCATGTTTCCCGGCAGCTTTGTTTCACATAATACCAAATATTGTACGGTTTGCTGGGCTGGCATGTTTGTGCGTGTTACTATGAAGTGTATGTCCGTGTGCTCCAGAGGCCCGCCCTGCTGGTATTGGCCACGGTCCGCTGCGCGCTTCGGCGCCTGGGTTGCGCAGCCGCCTCTGTTCTTGCCCGGCGGGTGCCTCCCTGTTCTCAGGGCGTGAATTACTTACCCCGCTTTCGCTTCCAGGCAAAACCAAGTCATACCACGCGCCTCCTCGTCAAGCGGCCCGACCAGCGCAGGCCGCAGTTTGGCATCGTTTGGTATCTCTTGGAAGCGAGGGTGGTCAAAAGCGAGGTAGGTTTGTTTTCCCTCTATGTTCCTCAAACGGCGGTCGCCTTGCCGCGCGTCGCTGCACCGTTTGGCCGCGCCGCTCCTCTCAGGCTCCCTCCCGCACTGCCGTGCTTCTCGTGCCCCTGCGGCGCCCCCTCCCTGCCTGGCTGGAAAGGGCATGGGCTCAGGGTTTTCTTTCTGGATGGTAACCTGTCTCCCGATGTCATGCTGAGGGTGGGCAGGCGAACTTCCGCACGATAAGACAAGGTAGAGTTTCATCTTCTGTAGATACCTGCGTTTTGCGCGTGCTCGCTCGAGGAAAGTGCCCCCCCTTTATCTTGGATCCTCGATCATGGCGGGGTCTGCAGACCTCCGTTATCCTGAGCGTTTCGCGCAGGATCTTAAACAAATAACGAAGTCTGGAGTCACCGACACGTTGCAGACAATTATTGAAAGTTGACTTTGCGCGTGCCCGCTCGAGGATGGCGCGTCCGCGCAGAATCCTCGAGGATGCCTCGAGCGAAACGCAAGTCTTGCAACACTTGAGGGGCCTGGGCGCCCCAGTATGCCCAGGTGGTGCTGGGAGTGCGGAGACATCGTTGTTTATTTGGGATCGTTGCCATGGGAGCGCGGTTGCCGCGTGGTTTACGAGGGATCGTGTCCCCGGGAGCGCGGGCGCATGTTTCATTTACCAGGAATCCCGGCCCTGGGGGGGTGGCGGACGCGCTGCTGTGTACCCTGGATCCCAGTCCCGGGGGCGCGGACATAGCGCAACTTACCGCGGATCCTGGCCCCGGGAGCGCGGGCGCGGCGTAGTTTGCAAAAGGACCGTGGCCCTGGGAGCGCGGACACAGCGCAGTTCACGAGGGGTCGTGGCCCTGGGAGCGCGACTCCCGCGTGATTTACAATTGGAGCGCTGCCCTGGGAGCGAGGGCGCGGATCGTATGCAACGGACCTTGGTCTGAGGAGCGCGAGTCCACTGTGACTTACGAGGGACTGCGGCCCTGGGAGCGCGGACGCAGCGTAAGTTACGTACGAGGATTCGCGCCTTCGGGTCCAGCGCCGAAGTTTCAGGATATGGCGCGGGGGGACGAGCAAACGTACTCCGAACACAGATCCCAGCGCACAAAAGTATAGTTTTCTGCTCTGGGGAGGGTGCTCGTTTGGGCAACCTGACCTTGGGAGCGTGGGTGTAATTGAATTTGCCAGGGGTCGTTACCTCGGGAGCGCGGGCGCAGCGCAAATCATGAGGGATCGCGGCCCTGGGAGCGCGGACGCAGTGTACTAACAAGAGATCGTGGCCTTACGAACATGAATCCCGAGTGATTTAGGTGAGATCTTGTCCCCGGGAGCACGAATCCAGCTGAGAGCGCGAATCCAAGGTAATTGTTCAGGGATCGTGGCCCTGAGAGCGTGATTCCCATGTGGCTTAATGTACCAAGGAACGCGGCCCTGGGAGTGCGAACCCATCATAATTTACGAGGGATCGTGGCCCTGGGGGCGCGGACGCAATGTCATTTTCGAGGGATCGTGACCCTCGGGCAAGTGCCGTGGCACGTTCCCTGGCGCCTCCCCTGGGCACGTCGCACGACGCGTCCCCTGGCTCCTTGGCACGTCCCTTGGCACGTTCCGTGGCGCATCCCCTTCGCACGTTCTGTAGCGCCGCCCGTGGTGCGTTCCCCTGGCCCATCGTGCGGCGAGTCCCTTGGCACGTCCACACTGGCACGTTCCGTTGTGCGTCCAGTGGCACGTCACTGCTCGGCGCGGCACAGCGCAGAGAAACACAACACAGCCAATGGCACATAAGCATCACCATTGATATTTTCAGCACTGTCACTGCCCATCGCCCAATTGAGGTGCTTGGAAGCGTCCCCAGGCCTCGCAGTTCTCGATCCCTTTCCTGGTCTGCGAGTCGATCAGGTTCGCCTCTCGCGCAGCCCGAAGAAAAACCAGAGCGCTCTGAAGCTGTGATTGTGCCGTCCTTTGATTACTCTGCCTGGCTCTGGGGCGTGTCGCCCGACTTCCGGATCCGAGCCCCGGATGCCACAGAGCGCGCGCAACAAACGCGCTGCTCCTCCGACTTGCCAGCGGATCCAGTCTGATGGGCCTGTTTTCCACCACCACCACCATAAGCTCAAGGGGGGAAGGAGGAGGAGGAGGAGGAGGAGGAGGAGGAGGAGGAGGAGGAGGAGGAGGAGGAAAGGTGGTGGTGGTGGTGGAAAACAGACCCATAACGATCGGTGGGCAGTCCCCCCCCCCGCGGGGCCTCCCACGCAGCGCGGTTCTCCCCGGGCCGAGCCCTGCGTCGCCCCGCCCGGGTGGCTGCGCGAGGGCTCGGCGCGCCTCTCTCTGCCTCTCGCCTCGCCCGCCTCCGCCGGGCCGCTGCGCGCGCCGCCGCGATGCCGAGCGTGTGGTCAGAAGACGTCCCTCTCACCTCGGGGGAGAAAAAGATACGGATACGTGTTGTCCCCCTTCGTTTTCGGCCTTTCCTGGTCCTCCTGGGGAATCCTCGTTGTCACCGCTGGATTCGCCTCGAAATTCTGGTCAGAACGCACCCCAAGAGAGGTCCGGGGACAACACGTATCCGTATCTTTCCGCCCCCCAACAGAAGACGTCCCTCTCACCTGTGCTGTGCGCAATCCCCTGGAACGTGTTTGCCGCCGCGGCGAGGATGGAGGGCGATTCCCGCTCCACGTTGGGCTCTCGCTTGGGGCTTCCTTCTCGTTCTGCTGGCAGGAGCTTGCAATTGCGCGGCAATGCCACGGATGATTATTGTTCACGTCCTCCAGCTGTATTAATTAGGCCAGCATTATGGAGCAGTTCTGCGGATGCAGCGCTGTTATCTTCCAACCAGGGTTCTCGTTTGACGAGCACTTGTTGATTCTACTCGCACGTAGCGACTTGTCAAATGTTTGCAAGGGTTGCAGGGCGGTTCCTTTTCAGAATGGGGCTCCCGCCTGGATGGCATTCCGATTTGGTCGCTCGTCCTTACAGGGGGGTTGGTGCATCTTGAGCTCTACTCTGGTTCTCAATGTTAGTTACCCTGGCGTCGGCGAACAGTAGCCGTAGCGTCAAGCAATGTCTTAATACAGTAGCATGCAACACGTAACAGCAGCAGCTGGTGAGAAAGTGGGAGGCACAAGAGTGCAGGACATGCAAAGGAGCCCGCGGGGGCACGCAACCAGTAGCGGTGTCAACTGCAGTTAGGCGCTCGAGCAGGACCGTTGGGAGCGGTGTAAGACAAGTCTCAGTAGGACTGATGGGAACCAGGCGCACCGATGTTTCACTGATTTTTCCTATCTTCTTCAGGGTCCGCGTCCCCATCCTGGCCAATTCCCATCCTGGACACACCCACATCCTGAACACAGCCCCGTCCCCGTCCAGGATACCTCCCTGGACCCATCCGATGGCCACTTCCCCGTCCCAGACACGCCTCCGCGGACGAGGGCCGTGCGAATCTACTCTTCACGCGATTGTCTCGAGGACTCGCTTAAACCCCCTCAGGCCTGCAAGACGCAGCCCCAGGCCCAGACCGGAGGGAAACCAAGCCTCTGATGGCCGCGCCCGGCTGGCGCGGATGATGATTATGATGATGATGATGATGATGATGATGATGATGATGATGATGATGATGATGATGGTGATGGTGATGGTGATGGTGATGGTGATGGTGATGGTGGTGGTGGTGGTGGTGGTGATGGTGATGGTGATGATGATGATGACGATGATGATGATGATGCTGCTGCTGCTGCTGCTGATGATGATGATGATGATGATGATGATGATGATGATGATGATGAGGAGGAGGAGGAGGAGGAGGAGGAGGAGGAGGAGGAGGACCAAGGACCAGCAATTGGCCCGATACTTCACACTACGTTAGGAGCCACTACAGCTGCAGCATTAGTACCCCAGGCCGTCCCCCTTCCACCACCCCAGCCTTCTTTTGTCCTCCCAAGCCAGCACTCCTCGCGGCCACGCGTGGTTAATCTATAGATATATATATATATATATTATCTGGTGTGTTGACGTCTGATCACAACGAGAGTTGCCGTGTCGACCCTGCGTGGAAAATCTGGATGCTGGATGCAAGGTGCTAGCCGTGAGCCCGCGCGGGAGATTACATTTACATTGCAATTGCAATTGAGTGGGTCTGGTGTGGGATGCAGACTACGTGTGTCAGAGAACGACTTGTTCAGTTGAGTGCAGCCTTCGGGCCAAGGCCGGACTGAAGAGGGAATGGTCCTGGGCCCAGAGGCAGGGCAAGAGTCAGCAATGAAGCCAGCGGGACCGGCCGAGAGGGCAGGAGAGGATGAGGAAAGGGAGCCCAACCTGGACGGCGGAGAAGTTGTGAGGGCGACGATCACTTCGTATACCAGTCAGCTATGAGTTTGGTCCCGAGGAAGGAACTCAATTCATTCTGCAATACTGCCTGCAACTCTTGCCTGCAATTCTTGCCTGCAATACTGCCGGCAATACCACCCCAGCCTGTGGTTTAGAACCCCTTCAGGGTCCTTGTTCGCCCTACGTACCATGTTTCTCCTTCATTTGTTCTCGGGCCATAGCGTGCCAACGACGTTCCCGACTATGTTGAGGCCCTCCAGGCCTGGTTTCACACGTGGCTGCATGTGCTCAGCCTAGATGTTGTCAACCATCCTGCGCTTGGGAACCTCACTCGGGTCCAATCTGTTCACCTCTGGCTTGAGCTCCCTGGGTCTGGGAGGATGGCTGGGGTGGTAGCGGGCCCGCCATGCGAAACATGGTCCGTTGCTAGACACAGGCCTGCTCCTGGCGTGGCCAAGCACCCTCGCCCGTTGCGGTCAGCCGCGAGTCTCTGGGGGCAGGGACATCTCTCGAACAGGGAAAGTCACAAGTTGAGCTGGGCAACGGACTGCTTCGCACGGCCCTTTTGATCCCATACGAGTCGGGGGTGGACAGAACCCCCACCCTGACACGTCGATTAGTGAAATGTCCGTTTTCGGTCCTCGAGAGGGCGCCGCGGCCGTCGTTTTCCAGGCTTGCGCCCGCCATGTTTTGGCCCGAGGTCATTTTCACTAGACCACGTTTTACGAAAGGGGGTCCTGTCCATCCCCGAGTGAAGCCCACCGTGTTGTTGTGCGTCCACCTTCCTGCTATGGGCCAGCTCCTACAAGCTGTGCCTGGGGGACGCCTCGGCAACCCCGCTGCCCCTCACCCCGCTCTCAGCGGCCCCGGGGCTGACAACACCTGGGGCACAGCTGCGGCCAAGATGTTCGCCCGCCGGGCTTGTGCGCCCTCCTGGCTCCCGCCATGCCCCAGGACGCCCGCTCCAGCTCTCGGGTCGGGCGAAAGGGGGGGATTGGGAAAGGGGGGGTTACGAAATTTGCTGCATGCAGCTGGTTTCGGCCTCACCGAGGGGCCCATTCCTCGATACATGGGCGCCTCCCAGCGCCGGGAGGCGCCGGGAAAATCAGCTACGTGAGCTGATTCTCAAACCCCCCCTTTGCTATCCCCCCCTTTCGCCCGACCCGAAGCTCCTCCTTCCCCTGCGCGAGGTCCCAGAGCATCGACTCGAGCCCGTCGGTTTCCCCTCCATCTCCACGGCGCGCCCCTCGCCCCTCCCCGTGGGTCTCGCGCTCGCCGGGCCTGCCCGCGGGTCTCCCTGGACCGGGGGACGATTGACAAGGGCGCCCTCGAGGGCGCGAAGTCATTCGCGCTTCGCGCTTCGCGGTTCGGCTCCGATTCCTCCTCATCCTCTTCTTCTCCCCTGGGAGGCGGCGTGGGAGCGCGAAGGCATTCGCACTTCGCGCTTCGCGCAGCGCGAGGCGCGAAGTGGGGAGCCCTTGATTGAGATTTACCGATGGGCCTGAGTCGGCACTATGTTCAGGCGATCGCAAGCATGGATTAAGGGGGCGTGGGCTAGCGACGGGTCCTGTTTCCTTGGGAAATCGGAAACTTCAGCCGCGGAACGAGGCGGCACCGGCCGCATTTTGGGTAGGGCACCTCCCCCGATCCATGGATTTGGCGACCGCGCGCCAAATCCAAGGATCGCTAGTCCATGTTTGCGCGCCCCCGATATGTTCCCAGGGGCCCTTACATTATGACTACTTCCTCCATGGACTGCATGCTACCTACCAGCCAGGATTCACAACGCCTGCTGCGCGTTGTGTGCGGAAGGACCGAGCCGTCCTTCTTCCCCCCTGCCCTTCCGCGGGCTGCTGCTCATTCGGGAGTTGGTGCTCAGGGCATGGCCTCTGCGTGAGTGTTAGGACGGGGCCACTCGCCGCCTCCCGTGTGCGCACACGGCTTCAAAGGTAGTAACTCAGAGGTGCTGGAGCTGCTGCTCCAACTTGTTGCCTGCGACAGCGCCTGCATCCGCCTGGGGCGAAGGCTTTTCTCAGCCACTGCCCCTTCGCGTCCCAAATGTGTCTCACGGTGTGCACCCAATTTAACGGTAGTGGCCTCAGGCATTCCCACACCTGTTGGGTGGCTGCGCCCAGGGCGCGGCTTCAGCTTGTTCATTTTCGGGCCTGCTGCTGCCTCTGCTTTGTCCTTCACCCGGCCCAGGGGTCTTCTCGCCCTCCCTCTTTGCATTTCGGCTTCGAACCTCTGGCCGACCGACCGACCGACGAGGAGGAAGAGGGAAGCGACGACGACGAGGAGACAAACAGGCGGGGTCGTGGGGTCGCCCCGACTGCGTGACCCCCCTCCTCCTTTCGGCAGGTCCCCTGGCCCGCCCTCGCCCGCGCGCACGCCTCGGGCCAGGATGCCCTGACCCCTCCCTGGACATCCGGTGCTCCGATTCTTTCCAGTGCGTGGGTCCCCCGGAGGCCTGGACAACTTCTCTCGGGCCTGTTTTTCATCCAGAGTCGTCCGAGTCTCCTCCGCCCCCCTCCTTTCCTCCTTCTCCTCCCTTCCCTCTCCTCCTCCTCCTCCTCCTCCTCCTCCTCCTCCTCCTCCTCCTCCTCCTCCTCTGGCTGGCCCCGGCTCTTGCCCCCCCCCCCCGGCGGGCCACCCCAGGGTCCATGCCGATCCGGTCGATGTCGATCCGAGGTCGGTGACGGCCAGCCCGATTCGGCTCGATTCCGATATTCCGACGATCCGATGTTGCCCGATGCATCCTCCTCCTCCTCCTCCTCCTCCTCCTCCTCCTCCTCCTCCTCGTCGTCCACCCTCCTCGTCCACCCTCCTGTGCCTTCCTCCTCCCTCCTGCGGTCTCCTCTCTCGTCCCGCTTTCCTTTTTTCCAGCTCCCATACCCATACCGGCGCCACGATCCTGACGAACGGACAACACGCACCCATACCCATAGGGAGGTCGTTGGGAGGAGGACTGGCTATGGGTATGGGTGCGGGTTGTCGGACCCTGGGGAACGCTCCCGTTCGAGCGGGGACCCTCATCCGACAACACGCACCCATAGCCCTCTCCGATCCCCCTATGGGTATGGGTGTGTGTTGTTGGTTCGTCAGATCCGATGTTGCCCGATGCCTGCATGGCGTTGTTGTGCATCCTGGCGCGGCCGATTCGATTCGACTGCGAGCCCGTGGCGACAGCCCGATCCGATGAGCGCTCCGACCCGGTCCGATTTCCAGTCTCGACGCTGACCGATCTTGCCCTCCTCGATTCAGGAGAGGGAAACACATACAGACACAATTAATCGTCGATCTCCAGGAAAATATGGGAAAATATGGGAAGTGGGGGGGAAGCCAAAAACCCAGAAGATATGGGAACAATATGGGGAATCCTGTTATTTGTGTGTATTTATTTGTGTGTCCCAGGGCCCCTTCATCGATGCCCTCCCCCATCGGATCCGATCTCCCGATTCGATGCCGACCGAATCTCCCCACTCTCGCCGATTCGATGCCGACCGATGCCGACCGATTCGATGCCGTTGTCCCCATCTCGCGCCGCACGCCTCGCCCTCATCGAGGAGCTGCTCAAGGCGGCTGAGCAGGCTCTGAGAGAAGGCGCGCGCGCCGAGGGCCCAGGAGGGGGGGAGGAGGAGGAGGACGAGGAGGAGCAGGAGGAGGAGGAGGAGGAGGACGAGGAGGAGGAGGAGGAGGGGGAGGAGGAGGCGGAGGCGGAGGAGGAGGAGGAGGATGAGGAGGAGGAGGAGGAGGGAGCGGAGGCGGAGGCGGAGGAGGAGGAGGAGGAGGAGAGGAGGATGAGGAGGAGGAGGGAGGGAGGGAGGAGGAGGAGGAGGAGGAGGAGGAGGAGGAGGAGGAGGAGGAGGAGGAGGAGGAGGAGGAGAGGAGGAGGAGGAGGAGGAGGAGGAGGAGGAGCAGGAGGAGGGAGGAGGAGGAGGAGGAGGGGAGACAAAGCAAGACCCGACGCAGCTACGAGTACATTCCACCCCCACCAGCACAAACACCAACGTCACCTACACAGTCAGCACCACAACAACAACCCCACCTCAAGTCTTACCACAATCCACGGGCAAGCATATCCGACTTGATATACGATACGACACAACATACTCCGACGCCAGCATAGACAACGACGACCCATGGGCTAACATGAGCGAAGCGGCAGACACATTAGTTCTACCTCACCTCATTGCAGCCGAACGAATACCACGACATGCACGGCCCGAGCGGATGGACAGCTTACTACCACCGCGCCAGCGACACGGACACTGATGGCTACGACGACGACCGATGGCGCTACGCGCCGTACGATATCACGAACGAACCAACACTTACACGTACGAATTCCCCAACGACGATCTATTTCGACCTGGATGGAGCAGATACCTAGACAAGTTCAGTAAGGAGTTCTTCGCACACCAAGACGTGAACCGATACCTACCACAACCCCCACTACGAACCGACTCAAGGGCAAAACCACTTTCAACCACCACCCACGGCAAAGACCAAATACCTCAAACTTAAGGGCGCCATGCACGCCGACCCTTCCCTACTTTCGCCCAAGCCCCCAACACGACTGACCGTATTCCGATACGGCACCGACATGGACGCATTCGCGGGCCATTACCGCACCAACGCAGCATTCCGCCTGGCAGTAGCTAGGTGGGCGGAACCTACCGGGCGGGTCAGGCGGGCAGGTGGGCCTGAACGGGCGGGTCGGGCGGGGGGGCCGGTCGGGTCCAGTTCCGTGCAGTCTGTCCGCCAGGACATCCAGGAAGGCGTCGACGAGGGCGGCGGGAACGACGATGACGATGGTGACGAACGCGACGATGACGACGAGGCCGACGACCACGACATTGACGGCGACGAGGCCGACGCCGACGACGACGCCGACGACGACGATGACGACGGCGACGACGACGACGGCGACGACGACGACGACACCGACGACACCGACGACGCCGACGACACCGACGACGACGACGACGCCGACGCCGACGACGACGACGGCGACGAAATTGACGACGGTGGAGACGGCGACGATGACTTCAAGGAGGGTGACTTCGACAATTACCACGACGAGTGCGACGACATCACCGACGATCTAACGGGTGTGTCGGGTGGGTTGACCCTGAAGGGTCGGGCAGGCGGACTTTAGCGGGCGGGCGGGTCGGGTCGGGCGCGTCATCTTTTTTTGTTTTTTGTTTCTCTCCTTCTCTTTCTATACGTACAAATGATGGTGCACATCTGCACACGTACATGTGCAACTTTGAACATGTATGTATATGTGTAACTATGTAGAGATCCGTGTGCATACATGCTCCGCGTGCGGATCATGCATTAAACATGCAGGGGCTTAGTATTTAAAACAACGATGAGTTCATTCACACATTTATTCATACATGGATCATGTATTAAAACAGCACGCCTGTTAAACATCCTATGTCTTAACAACTGCCCTGACATGCATATACACACATCTGCATTCTATATCTGTGTACACACACACGTACGCAACGAGGGATTGGGCCTTGCGGCCCTTGGGCCAGGACCACGACCGCACACGGCCGGGCCCGGGGGCTCGGCCCGCTCTCTGGGGGCCTCGGGGGCGGCCCCCGGAGCCCTCCGACCGCCGTCGAGGCGACCGAAGAGAGCCCCGCACCGCTCCGAACACGGTCTCGAGGGCTCTCAGCCTTATGTCGGGCGTGTCCCCCTTTACAGGGGGATTTTCGACGAAAAATCACAAATGCCCCAAGAGTGCACCAAAAGACTATTTTTGGATTATTGTTTGATTATTTTTTGGGCATTCTTTATTTTTCGTCGAAAATCCCCCTGTAGGGGGACAGGCCCGATTTAATCTCAGACGGCTCACGAGGCGGCCCAAACACGGCGGCGAGCGAGGGGGGGAAGCGAGAAGGGTAAGGCCCTCTCAGAAGGCTCGGAAGTCCCCTGGCCTTCTGAGGAGGCTTCCTCCTCTTCACTTCCCCCCCTCGCTCGCCGCCAGACAGCGGTTCAAGAGGATCCCAAGACGTCGCACGAGCGCTCCAAGAGGACTTCCAAGAAGCAACGCGTATATTCTTGGCCTCCTCGCTTTTTAGGCTCGAGGGCCGTCCAAGACGACCAGCCCCAAACATCGCCCCAAGACGGCCCAGGAGGCCCCCAAGAGAGCCCCAAGACGTCTCAAAAGGGCCCCAGCATGGCCCAGGACGCACCGGAGACGGCCCAAGAGGGCCCCCAGAGAGCTCCAAGAGCGGCCCAAAAGAAGGAATCCGAGCTGACATTTCGGGTCCTCCGCCCCACCTTCCGAGGCCGCCAACAGGCCCCCGATAGGCCTCCGATACGCCCCCGAGATGCGCCGAGAGGCCCCCGGGAGGCCCACAAGAGAGCCCAAATAGGCCCCGAAGAGGCCCAGGAGGCTTCAAGTTGCTTCCATGATGCCTCCGAGAAGGCTGCCGGGCCCTCCTCCCGAGAAGGTACCTACGAGGCGAGACCGTGCCCCAAAACTGCCCGCCAAGAAGCCCCAGGAAGCACGGACGCAAGGGCTCCCACGAGGGCGCGAAGTTATTCGCGCTTCGCGCTTCGCGGTCCTCGTTCCTTCTCCCCCTCCTCCTCGTCCTCCTTTTCTCCCTTTGGGGGGGCGGCGCGAGAGCCCGAAGTTATTCGCGCTTCGCGCTTCGCGCTTCGCGGAGCGCGAAGCGCGAAGTTGGGAGCCCCGGGGACGACCCACGCGAGAGGACCCCGGGAGGCCCCCAGCGCTCCCCCAAGGAGCCCTGCGGGCGAGAGCCCCTGGAGTGCGGCCCCGAGGGCTGTGAGCCGCGCCCCTCCACGGGCGAAGGCGCACCGGGGTCGCCCAGGAGGCCATGAGGATGCTTCCGGCTCCAGCCGAAGCTGACCCGGCGGAGAAGCACAGCGGCCGAGGAAGGCGGGGTGCAGGGAGGGGCCGGGGGGGCGTGCGGGGGCGGGGGGCACGGAGCCTGCACGCAGGTTGCCCGAAGTTGCCCGAATTACGAACTCTATCTGGCGGCCCCGGGCCCTGCACCAAGCCTGCGCCGCCTCCTCCTCCTCCTCCTCCTCCTCCTCCTCCTCCTCCTGCTCCTGCTCCTCCTCCTCCTCCTCCTCCTTCTCATGCTCCTCCTCCTGCTCCTCCTCCTCCTCCTCCTCCACCTCGGCTGGACTCAACCCCGTGACGACGGCTGGCGGGCCGCCAGTCGGCTTCGCGCCCGCCAGCTCGGACCACGGGCAGCAAGGTTGCAGCCCACGGCGGCAGTGCGGTTGCTCTGCACGCAGTCCACGCTGCGTCTAGCCTGAAGTCGGGCCTGTCCCTCTACAGGGGGAATACTTAAAAGATAGTAAAGGAATTGCCAGGGGACCATTTTTCTCACATGTTTGACTATTTTGGGGGCATGTTTTGACTATTTGCATTTTTTGTCCAAAATCCACCTGTAGAGGGGCACGCCCGACCTAAATCTAGCCCAGAGAGGCCTCAAAACTACCTCCCAGGACCCCCTGCAGACCTCTTGGGCCCCCCCCGATTCCTGTGCACCACACGGTAGGAAGCACGATTTGAAAAAAGGGGATCCCAGCGATTCTTTTTTTTGGGGGAGGAATTTCACCCCGAGCCCCAATCAAGGGTTCGGGGTCACAATTTGAAGACTTGTCGGGAAAGCTGTTGAACGCTCTGACGTTGTCTTGGAATTTTCTCTGGGCCGTCTTCGTGTTCTCTAGGGAAAAATGCGGCCAGAAATCGAGATCCCACGAGTGAAACTGTCCAGCATAGCTAGAACTTGAGCGGGCGCGCCAGGAGGGAGCCACACGAGGGGACCACCCCAAGCCTTTCGAGGGCTCTGCCCTCAGATGGCCCCACGTTTCTTCCAAAGGCCCTCAAGGCGCCTCCCAGATGCCTTCAGACACTCCCGGGAGGCTCCCAGGAGGCACCAAGAGCCCCCGAAACATCTCCCAAGACGTTGCCAAGAAGGCCACGAGAGGCATCCCACCAGACCATGGTTGTAGTTGTGGTTCTGGTCGTATTCGTCGCCCTCCATGTCGTCCATGTCCTTCTTCGCGCCCTCCTCGGTCTCGTAACCGCCGTAGAGTATTGGGAAGAGCGCCCTTACCTCTATGACGGTGTACGCAAGCCGGGATAAGCTCTCGTATAGCACTTTTTCCTGCGTTTTCCTCCAGAATGTCTTCCTTCAAGTGCATTTGCAAGAGTTTCACGGATTCTCGTGATCAGCGTACCAGAAATGGTGTTTTGGAAGGACTCTGGATTATGACGGTGCAACAGTTACGTTGATTCGTAGTGTTGAAGTCTCAGGAATGGCGTTCTGGCACGATTCAGGATCGTCAAAACGCAGCAGTCAGGTTGATCCATTGCGTTGGAATCGTGAGAAAAATGTTTTGGCATGCTTCAGGGTCTTCAAACGGTTGCCTTCCAACGATGCAGTTCCCTCAGTGGGAATGAACCGTTGTACGGGCCTATGAAGAGGGAGCTTGGAGGGAGGGTTTACTCCAACATCGGTGATGACCCTTGGGTTTGCGCTGGTCCTCCTCCTCGCGCCGTGCGCCCCGGGCAGATCCCCCAAAGTTCTTCGACGGCGTACAGCACATCAATACGGCCATGGAGACATTCGCCAAGGACTGGGCCCCTCCCTCGGCGGCGCCCGGACCCGTCCTCGCCGCCGCCGCCGCCGCTCAGAGGCGAGAAGCGTACCGATGCCGATGCAGATGCTCTCCCCCTCGTCTGCGCCTTCTCTGTGCCTCACTGGTGATGCCCTCGTCGCCGTGGCTGAACTCGCTTCGGGGTCTTCCATCAAGTCGGGCCTGTCCCTCTACAGGGGGAACGTTCAAAGATAGTAAAACAGTCGTCCGGGGACGATTCTTGCAGTGTGTGCGAACATGTTTGGAGCATTTTTTGAGGTATTTCTAGGCTTTCGTCCGAAATCCGCCATCAGGAGGACACGCCCGACCTAAGGCTCCCAAGGTGAGGAGGCGAAAGGAGGAGGAGGAGGAGAAGGAGGAGGTGGAGGAGGTGAGAAGGAGCATGAGTAGGACAAGAGGACAAGGATGATGATGATGATGATGATGATGATGATGATGATGATGATGATGATGATGATGATGATGATGATGATGATGATGATGATGATGATGATGATGATGATGATGATGATGATGATGATGATGATGATGATGATGGATGATGATGATGATGATGATGATGATGATGATGATGATGATGATGATGATGATGATGATGATGATGATGATGATGATGATGATGATGATGATGATGATGATGATGATGATGATGATGATGATGATGATGATGATGATGATGATGATGATGATGATGATGATGATGATGATGATGATGATGATGATGATGATGATGATGATGATGATGATGAGGGGGAAGATGGGTAGGAGGAAGAGGAGGAGGGGGAGGAGCAGCAGGAGGAGGAGGAGGAGGAGGAGGAGGAGGAGGAGGAGGAGGAGGAGGAGGAGGAGGGGGAGGAGCAGCAGGAGGAGGAGGAGGAGGAGGCTCCCAGTCAGGGCCCCGCCCCTGGAGAGGGGTCCCGGGAGAAACGCCTCCAGCAGGGGCGCGGAGGGCGCCGCTCGAGGCTCGGGCCCGCGCGCGCTCTGCTGCTCGGGGGGCCGGAGGCGGAGGAGGACGTCTCCTCCTCCTCTCGGGGGCGGACAGAACCCCCAACAGTGACACGTCGATTAGTGAATGGTCCGTTTTCGGTTCTCGAGAGGGCGCCGTGGCCGTCATTTTCCAGGCTTGCGCCCGCTAGGTTTGGGCCTCAGGTCGTTTTCACTAAACCACGTTTTACTAAAGGGGGGTCTGTCCATCCCCGATCCTCCTCCCTTTCTCCCTCCCTCCCTCCCTCCCTCCCTCCGCTCCCGTGGGCCTCTTCAGCTGGGCCTTCCCGTGCCGCTCCCGTGCCTCGCCCTGCTCCTTTGGCGTGCGGCGGGCCTGCCCTGCCCGAGAGGCTGGCCTGTCGGCCTGCTGGCTCGAGCGGGGGGGGGGGACTTTCTCACCACCCACCAAACCACCCCAACCCAACCCGAAGGGTCAAATTTACCCTCGATTTCTAGTGGGGGGGGTCCGGGAACATCGACAAAAACACATATGGAGCCCGTACCCCCCCCAACCCGAAATTCGGGTCTTCGGGTTGGGTTGGGGTGGTCTGGTAGGTAGTCATTTCATGAATCGCCGATGCGGGCCCGATGGCGCCGCCGCGCCCAGGAAGGTGCGGATTCACTATCGGGGGCCTATCGCCGATCTGTCGACGATGTGTCGCCGATTCCAGGTCGATGCATCCCCCCGATGCCTATCCCCCCTTTATCGTTGCCCCGTCAATATACATTACCAGTGGCGGGCTGTTGTTCAACCCCACTACTTTTGAAGGGTCAGGGACGACGTCGGGGAGGTGTGGTGTATACTTTTCCCCCGTTTTCCAAGGGGAACGACGAAACATGTATACACCAGGATCCCGTATACACCAGAATTCGCGTTCCTGTGCGAATTTCAGCGCAGGGTCGGGAAACGCGTCGGTGTATAGAGTTCGTTTCCCTACTCAGGGGGGGGCTCGAAAATTCGATGTAATCGGGCTCTTGCGTCGGCGTTTCCAGGCGGTTTTGCAGCCTCGGGATGCTGTCCAGCGGCTGCGTCTCGCCGAGAGCGTTCCAGGGTTGCCCAGATCGCCCCGATGTTGCCGTCAGAGACACGAGTTATTACCCGAATGCCGATCGCAGGTTGATAGAGTCCTGTCCTGACACGTCGATTAGCGAATTGGCCGTTTTCGGTTCGCGAGAGGGCGTCGCGGTCGTCATTCTTGCGGGTCCAGGTCCGTCGGTTTCGGTCTTAGGCCGTTTTCACTCCGCCCTCCTCCTCCTCTTCCTCCTTCTCCTCCTCTTCCTCGCTACCATGCGCCGATGTTTGCAACCGATCCGAACTTACCAAAAGCCGCATCTGCGCAGCCATACATTTTCGGATATCCCCGCGACTTCTTGGATCGATGCCCACTGGCGCTAAATGTAAAGTGTGTCGATTCAGAAATGCTCGGGGGGCCGTCACGCGGCAGCGCCCTGGGCTATGATAGGGAAATCGGGTTTTAGGCCTGCCCGCGGGCGTCGTCGTCGACGTTGCAGTCGTCGTCGTCGTCGTCGTCGTCGTCGCTGTCGTCGTCGTCGTCGTCGTCGTCGTCGTCGTCGTCGTCGTCGTCGTCGTCGTCTTGAGATGATTTGATTGTCCTCTCCGACTTGTTTCTAGCGACAAGCGGCAGAACACATGACGTGTTGTCTGGCTATTTCGATTGGTGTGCGGCCACTTGACGTGCGGTCCTGAGACCGTGAGCGCGCTGCCTCCGAATTCCCCAGCGTGGGTCTACAACCCCGCAGCCGTTGCGTCATGCAGTGTCGCAGTCGCGGAAAGGAAAGCCCTCTGGGGACCCTTGTCAAGAAGCACCCTGCTTGCCTCCAGGATGCCTTTGGTCTCTTTCGCGTCGATGGTTTCGCCGTGGAGAGCGTGACGTTCCCACACCAGAGATCCGTGGACGTCCTGGGGTCTCAGGGTGGGGTTTCTTGTGGAAGGTCTCCTGTGGACTGGCCTCCACTGCGTTGTGTTGTTGGTGCCAATCCGCGGTCCCAGAACTCCCGACCCCTCCCCCTGGCCGTCCGTCACGAGCCCTGCACTGGACGGTGCGCCAGCAGAGGTGGAAAAGGTGCACTGACAGTGGGGGGCCCTGCCAAGAAGCACCCTGCCTGCCTCCAGGGTGCTCTGGGTTTCTTGGGCTTCGGTGGTTCTTCCATGGAGAGCGCGGCTTGCTCACAGCAGAAATGACTGGACGTCCTGTAGTCTCAGGGTTGGGTTTCTTGTGGAAGGTTTCATGTGTATCGGCCCCCACTGTACATGTGTCACGATCGCACGGCCGACGCCCAATCTCGCGATGCACCGCCCTCCAGGCGGAAGTAATCAGCCAGGCGAGCGGCGGAGCCGGCCACACGCACATGCTTGTTCATCACCATGTTGCCCCTTTTCTGTCGGGGCCGGCCTCTCTTCCGAGGTTCTGATGGCGTTCGTATGTCAATGCTGCCAGGTTCAAACACAGACATGCGCACAGGGTCTATGCTGAGACGTCTCGCAAGCCTGCCTATTAAGACCATCTGCTGTTTAAAGAATTGTTCGTTCAAAGGCCGCTGCTCCGCTATGCTCAACACAGTGCTATTCGAAATCCTGCTGTAATACGAGTGTGGCACGCGGAACATCTTCCTCGAACGCTGGGCTTGAAATCCGTCTACTCTCGGGCGTTCCGCTTGATTCAGACATGTTGCAAACAAGAATGGGTTAGTTTCGAGACTACGCATGCGTCAAGCATGCGCATCTTCTGGCAGCGACTCAATGTCGAATGCGACCAGATTTCGCTCAGCACGTCGAAATATTGCTTGGCCGCGCCGAGTCTACGATTGAGCTCTGCGCCGCTCGGGCCATCTGCGGACATCAACGCACCTAAATATACTAGGTTGATGTTTTTTTTTTCCACCGCCTCACCTGCGCCATTGACAAGATGGGCTCCAGTACGAACGCGCATCACTTCAACCTTGCGCCAATTCAGGCTCAGTCCATAATGTCGCCCGCATTCCTCTATGCACGACGTCAGATTTTGGCATGCGCACCAGGAACAGGGAATACGCGTCTGTCAGCAAGGTCGTCATTACGATTGTGAAGAGAAACAGTGATAGTGGACATCCCTGACATATCCCAAATTGCTGCTTCCACTCCTCCGACAAGATGCTTGAAGCTGAAGCGAGGACAGTCCGACCATGATAAAATCGTTTCGGCCATGTTGACATATTTAGATGGACACCCGAATCTGCGCAGTGAAGCTGCCAAGGCGCTGGGCGATACTGAGTCGAAAGCCTTAGCCCAGTCCAGAGCGAGTAGCAATGACGACCCTTGCTTCGTCACCCAAGCGTCCTCGAGGATCCGTCTGGCTACGAATATCACATCGCTGGTTCCTCGGCCAGATCTGAAGCCAAATTGGGCGCGCCAAGTGCGATCTTCGGCCGCTGCTTCCTGTAACATTTCCATCAATACCATGGAGAGCACTTTGTATCTTATTGGAAGGAGGCTGATGGGCCTGTAATTGTCGCAGGCCGATGGTCGCCCTTCTTGTAAATCATGCGAACCTTGGACTTCCGCAGGTCTCTGGCACGCAGGTCTGTGACCATACTACATTGCAAAATCTGGTAACCCAAGGAATGGCGGTCTTCCCATCTTCGGTCACGGCCTCCAGAACCCCGGCGGCACTTGACCGAGTCCAGCCGCACGACCATCCTTCAGCTTCTGTGCGGCCTCCCGGACTTTGACTCCATGATGGCGCCGAGCCTCACGGGTAGTTGCGGGTGGATGCTCTCGCCGTTCGGGAGGACCGTGGTTCGATGCACCGCCCATTTTGGATGCGTCCCAGATGCTCGGCTGGAGTGTCTGCGCGCCTGCCGCTGTCTACAAGCTCGCCTCTGCTGTCCCGTAGTCTGCCTGGTTGCCGCGTTCGCCTTTTCTCAGGAGGAAAAGAAACACACAGACACAATTAATCCTCGATTTCCCAGAAAATATGGGAAAATATGGGAAGTGGGCGGGAAGACAGAAACCCAGAAAATATGGGAAAATATGGGGGATTATTTATTTGTGTGTCATTGGGCCCCTTTATTTTCCACAGCTTCCGGATCTGCGCCCAATAACCTTCTTTGGTAACATCTCGAAGCCCATTGAGCACGGTCACGGGCGTTTGATGCTCGGACGTGCTCTGCATTTGTCTGTCCTCCAGCGCGTCCCCTCGACGTCGTGCCTCCTTTTCTCCTCGATGTCGAACTGAGAGTGCAGCTGCTCGTCCGTGGCCGTCGTTGTCGATGGCGCTCCGTAGGCACTGTGGATTCCTCTGCCCGTCGGAAGCCATCCACAAGATGAGACCACGCGATGTTCACGTCCCCCTCATCCGGCGCCGTGTCCTCGAACTCCTCCATCGCGTTGCTGGAACAATGTCCAAAAGAGAGCTTGGCTCCAGGCTCCAGAGTGATCGCATGTCCCGCCGGGGAGTCTGATCGACTGGGCCCTTCACCACTTCCATCTCGAGAACGGCATGCAGCAGAAAATGGTGAGACGACAACGGCGCCTGTGTGAGTGACCTCACGGCTTTGACCTTGTGCAGCCAGTTCTGTTCACACGCGAAGAAATCGATCTGCGCGTGGGTGTGTGAAGATATGATCTCTCTGGCTCGGTGGCGCACATGGTAACATGTGGCAAGGTTATCCAAAGGTAGCTCGTAGAAGGTGTTGGCCAAACACATGTTGAGCTGGGTGCACGCCTCCACCAGCAGACGCTGGTTAGCGTCCAGCTTACACTCCACGCCAGGGGACGCAAACACATGCGGTCCTACCAGGCGCGACTCGCCGCCGAACTGCTCGTACAGCCTCGCGTTCACATCTCCAGAAATCATACTCGGTCCATGCGCCGACGTCTTGTTCTCCAAGTCTGAAAGTTGGTTGAAGAAGACAGTCGTGATAGGAGGATTGCAGTCAATCGGGGGCCTGGAGGAGGTGAAGGAGTGGTTGGGGAATGAGCTTTGGGATTTGTATGGGCCGCAGCCCGACGAGGTGTACGTTTAAGGGGAGTTTCCTGGAGTGGTTTTCACTAAATTTCCCAACGGAGCTGACCAGGATACGGTGGTGGGCCTATTCCGCAAAGTGTCTTTCCAGCAAGGGGGAAACAACATTTGGGCGAAAGCGGACCAGCCCCTCCCCAAGCGGGTGATCACTTCATTCGCATTCGGCTTGAAGTATTTGTTAAAGCAATGGGGTAGGCGATCTGGACGGACCCTGATGATGGCAAAGTATTGCTAGGGACGGATCTGGTGGCTCACGCGACGATCAACGGAGGCAAATTCAAGTTGGCTTACGGTCATGGTTGGCTCTCTTGGTTAACAGACGCAGCTCTCCCAGACTTCCTGGCAAGCTCGCTAATCTTGCCGCCAGGGGTGTGGAGAAGATAGGGGGAGAATCTATAGGGAAAGGCAGCGGACAGCACAGCAAATAGGGGTGCCAGCGGGGCGGCAGCAGAGACGTTTCACACCAGAGCTCTGGAGCCCTGTCCTTTTGCCAGGCGCTCCAACTGGCTCCCCACAATACGGCAGTATACTTTGGGCCGAGTGGTCTAGCCAAGACGCATCTTGTTGCAGCCCAGGGCGGCCGCTTGCGCCCTTCCAGTGCTGAATTCGCGATTGTTTCGTGGAACATCGAGGGGTGCACCATTGCAAAGCAAGTGGAGCTCGAACGTATCATGGATCGAGAATGCATCAGTGTATCATGCATTCAAGAGACATGGCAAACCTTATCAGACACCGGGTTATTTTGTCGTGCTGTCGGGGGGGGCTGAGAGCAGAGCCCACGAAAACGAGGATCGAGCAGGCGTCGGCTTCATAGTTGTGTCGCGGGCTCGGAGGTCCATTATTACATTCCGCCAAGTGACTTCTAGACCGGCGTCGCTGAAGCTGCGGGTTACCGGCGGTGGAGCCGCAGTATTTCCAGCACGCGCCCCACATAGTGGTAAACCTTCTTCAACGAACTTTGGGATTTGGTGCACAAGACCCCCTTCCCCCGGGGCAGCTATTTGCCCGGAGTGCGGCTTCGAAGACCACGGGGAGCACGAGCGGGCCCCAGGAGGCCAACGTCGGGGAAGCACGCCGGGACTGAGGAACGATCGGCGGCGAGCCCAGGGGGGAGTAAGGGGGGGGTAAGAGGGGCAGTAAGGGGGGAGTAAGGGGGGAGTAAGGGGGGAGTAAGAGGGGGCAGTAAGGGGGGAGTCAGGGGGGAGTAAGGGGGGAGCAAGGGGGGAGTAGGAGGGGGCAGGCCTTCTGAGAAGGCCTGCCCCCTCTCACTTCCCCCTCTGGGGCTCGCCGCTTGAGCTAGGTCCTTCAGAAGTCCGGGCCCCCGGGCCGCGCACCGGTCGGACGCCGGCGCGCCCGCGCACGCGCCGAGGGCGCCCCGCGGCGCCGCAGGACGTGCTCGAGGACGAGACTGGCAGGGTCACGAAGGCGCCGGCCGCCGGCGCCAGCCGGCGGAGGAGGATGGGGGAGGAGGGGGAAGGGGGCGGGGGCTCGAGTGCGTGCCGCTGCCACGAGGGTCGAGAGGAGCCTTCCTATTTTTGGAGAAACTGCCCTCGTGCTTTTCGTGCGGGCACTCGCCGCCTTGAAACGTTCTTCGTTCTAAGTATGCTCGTGGGGACTTGGGCGGTCGGCGAAAAGGGTATTGTCTTCTTGATTTCTGTGTGAACGGTTACAGCTACATACGTGTATACATGATATACGTTGTGTATGCATTAGGTACGATTGCCTTACGTGCATACATACACACATACGTAACAACAAACACATGTATACATGCTGATACATACTTGTACATGTGTATATATGTATGTATGTATGTATATATATATGTATATATAGATATATCAACATATACCGCCCCCCCTCCGAAAAGAGCCCCGCCCACCTTCGTGACATCGGCCCCCCTTTTTTCATACCCCCTCCCTGGCGCCTCCAAGGGGCTTCAGGACGCCCGAGAGCCCTCCAAGACGGCCTCAGGATGCCCCCAAGATGGTCCAAGAGGGCCCCGAGATGGCCAACAATCGCTCCAAGACGCCCTAAATAGTCCCGAGACGACCCAAGAGCCGCTCAAGACGTCCCAAGAGGCCTCCAGGAGGCTTCCCAATAGGACAGACAGAGACAAACAGTGTTTTTTCCAATTGCTTGGAAGGTTTTTCCCCACATGCTTCGTCGTGGGGTTCTGGTTTTCTTCCCTGCCGCGCCGCACCCGCGTCTCACACACCTCCCGCCTCCTCACCCACACACTCGCACACAGCCGCGCGCATGCACACATTCGCACATACAAGACGCATGTTCACTGCATCATACACCCAAGACGTCTGCACGACATACTGGGCAACACGTGAGATATGTCCCGATATGGCCGCACACGCATCATACACATACACACGGCAAGCCATGCGGCAGGCGAGCAGGCGTGGCACTTCCTCGACACCATAGGGGGTGCGCAGAGGGTGGTCCCTCAGCGGGGCCTCTATCCGTGACACGCTCGCAGGGCGTGGCAGGCGCGGCACTTTCTCGACACCGCTGGGGGGGCGCAAAGGGTGGTCCCTCAGCGGGGCCTCTATCCGTGACACGCTCGCAGGGCGTGGCAGGCGTGGCACTTCCTCGTGAGCGCGGCCGCTATCCGTGACACGCTCGCAGGGCGTGGCAGGCGCGGCACTTTCTCGACACCACTGGGGGGGCGCACAGGGTGGTCCCTCAGCGGGGCCTCTATCCGTGACACGCTCGCAGGGCGTGGCAGGCGCGGCACATTCTCGACATCACATGGGGGTGCGCAGAGGGTGGTCCCTCAGTGCGGCCTCTATCCGTGACACGCTCGCAGGGCGTGGCAGGCGCGGCACTTTCTCGACACCACTGGGGGGGCGCAGAGGGTGGTCCCTCAGCGGGGCCTCTATCCGTGACACGCTCGCAGGGCGTGGCAGGCGCGGCACTTTCTCGACACCACATGGGGGTGCGCAGAGGGTGGTCCCTCAGCGGGGCCTCTATCCGTGACACGCTCGCAGGGCGTGGCAGGCGCGGCACTTTCTCGACACCACATGGGGGTGCGCAGAGGGTTGTCACGCTCGCAGATCGTGTCAGGAGTGGCACTTTCTCGACACCACATGGGGGTGCGCAGAGGGTGGTCTCTCAGCGCGGCCTCTATCCGTGACACGCTCGCAGGGCGTGGCAGGCGTGGCACTTTCTCGACGCCACAGGGGGTGCGCAGAGGGTGGTGTCCCTCAGCGCGGCCTCTATCCGTGACACGCTCGCAGATCGTGGCAGGAGTGGCACTTTCTCGACACCACAGGGGGTGCGCAGAGGGTGGTGGTCCCTCAGCGCGGCCTCTATCCGTGACACGCTCGCAGATCGTGGCAGGAGTGGCACTTGCTCGACACCACAGGGGGTGCGCAGAGGGTGGTCCCTCAGCGCGGCCTCTATCCGTGACACGCTCGCAGATCTTGGCAGGAGTGGCACTTTCTCGACACCACAGGGGGTGCGCAGAGGGTGGTCCCTCAGCGCGGCCTCTATCCGTGACACGCTCGCAGATCGTGTCAGGAGTGGCACTTTCTCGGCACCACAGGAGGTGCGCAGAGGGTGGTCCCTCAGCGCGGCCGCTATGCACGACGGTCGTCCAGGGAATAGCAGGCGTGGCACTTTCTCGACGTCATAGAGGGTGCGCAGGGGGTGGTCCCTCAGCGCGGCTGCTATGCACGACGGTCGTCCAGGGCATAGCAGGCGCGGCATTTTCTCGACACCATAGAGGCTGCGCAGGGGGTGGTCCCTCACCGCGGCCGCTACGCACGACGGTCGTCCAGGGCATAGCAGGCGTGGCACTTTCTCGACACCATCGAGGGTGCGCAGGGGGTGGTCCCTCACCGCGGCCGCTGGCTGGCTCGAATCTGTCCTCGACGGAGGATAGAAGGCTAGGAAGAGGGAGGAGGTTCAAGCAATATGGCGTTGGATGACACATAGGGGAACATTCGCGACGAGGGCTGAGAACGCAGAATTGCGCATATATTATAAACTTAAGCAAACACACGAGATTTCAGTTAAGTATGTGGGGTTCCTCGGTAGCGTAATTTTGGCTCTCGCATTTTCGGCTTCCCGACGCTGCAATACGGCCCTAGAGGCCCCCAAGGTCGCCCCAGGGCGGCCGAGGAGGCCCCCAAGACGGTCCCAAGACGGCTTCAGAGGGCCCCAAGACGGCCCAAATGACTTCCAAGAGGGCCCAAGAGGGCCCCAAGGCAGCTCTAAGGAGGGGCCCAGACAGGGGAGCCGACCAGACTTTTCGGGCCCTCGGCCCCAAGAGGCCCCCAGGAGGCCCCCAGAAGCCCCCGGGAGGCCCCCAAGAGGACCCAAGATGACCCAAGAGGCCCCCAAGAGGCCTCCTAGAGGCCCCAAAATGACAACGAGCAGGCTGCTCCTTGTATTGCTTCTTTTTGCACCCCGCCCAGGAGTCAGGCTGGGCGAGGAGGAATAGGAGGAGGAGGGGAGGACTCTGAGAAGGGGGATGAGGAGGGGAAGGAGGCCCAGCGGTGTGTGAGGAGGAGGAGGCGGAGGAGGGCGGAGGAGGCGGAGGAGGAGGAGGAGGAGAAGGAGGAGGTGGACCGGCTCTCTGTCTCTATCTTTTGCTTCTCTGCCGCCGCTGTCTTTTCTTGTCACCGCCGCATTGCTGCGCTACCTGCTACCGAGCTGAAGAGATGGTGGAGAAGGACGAGGGGGGTGCAGGTTGCAAGGTGGCAGGGTCCATACATCAGTTTTTTGTGCAATGCTGCCTCCCACTCTTCTTGACAATTTTCTCTGGGCCGCTTTCTATTCCCGAGTCGTTGTTCGACGGCCCTGGAGCCGAAAACGGCACTCAGATACCGAACGCAATTTTTTTTGTTTCTCCCTCTCTCTCATTCTCTCATCTCTCTCTGTATATCTATACATCTGTGTATATATATATATATAGATCTGTTAGAAAAACCGCTGGATGTTTGGGGAGGGATGGCCCCCCTGCTGCTTCTGCCCCTCCCCCCGCGACGCCCCCGGGCGCCGCAGGAGCCCGCCGACTTCCTCAGGGACCTCGCCCCGGGCCTGCAGGCGGCCCAGAAGGACGCCCGCGTGGGCCGGTACGATCGAGCCAAGTACGGAAGGGGCGGGGTCCGCACACATTCGCACACATTCACACATTCACACGCACGCACGCACACACGCGCACACGCACACACGCACACACACACGCACACACATGCGCACACACGCACACGCACACACGCACACACACGCACACAATCGCACACAATCGCACACACATACACACACGCACACGCACACAGCAGGCGCTGTCCACTTGAACGGCGCAAGAAAACGGGTTCGATTGCGCCGGCATTCGCGCGTGCGCGGCTCGCGCGAGGTCTCGCGTGAGCGCCCTCGTCTCCATTGCGACTTGCCGCGCTGGTGGCCCGCGTGAGCCGCCGCGTCAGGTCGCTGCGTCATCTCGCGTGAGACCCGTTTTCGATCAGCGCTCACCTGAGCCTCCTGCTCCTCCTCCTCCTCCTCCTCCTCCTCCTCCTCCGCCTCACGTTGGGTCGCCCGCCCAGCCGCGGCTGCTGGCGGTGTTCGGCAGCGTCTGCTGCTGGGCAGCGCGCCCCCGCGGGCGCGCGCCGAGTGGGCTTCTTGCGGCCGGGGCGCGGGAGGCGCGCAGGGCCACTGGGGAGCAGGGCGCGCGTGGAGGCCGACTGTGCTTCGCGGCCGTAGGGTTAGGTCGGGCCTGTTCCTCTGCAGGAGGAAGGTTCATAAATAGTAAAAAAAGTATTGGGACGTTTTTTTTGAATATGTTTTGATAATTCTGGGGTATTTTTGGGTTATTTTTCATTTTTCATCCCAAATCCCCCTATTGGGGGACATGTCCGACCTAACCGTAGGGCCCAGCACCAGCTTCTCTGAAACGAGGTGGCTCCCGGGATGCAGGGGCGCTCGAGGGTGAGGCTTGGGGGTTTTTGGAAGGCCTTGGCGCTGGAAGGACTACTCTTGATGCTCGGGCTGTCCATCTTTGAGTGTTAGTCGTTTGGGGTCTGTCAATCGGGCGTTGGTCCCTCCGCGAAGGGACTTGCCCGACGCCACTGTGGCCACGTTTCGACTGTCGGAGGTTGGGGGGTGAGATCGAAGTGGAACGGAGAGCCCCCGTGTTCGGTTTCGGTTTCGTGTTCGTGCGTGCCGTTCGTGCGGGCGAGGCGAAGCTGCGTGGGCGGGGGAGAGGACATTTTTCTGTGACTGGGCCGCGGCTGGACCAAAAGGTCCTCCGCCCTGCAACTGGTGGCGCGCGGTGTTCCGCCGGTGTCCCGCTGGTGTGCCGCTGTTGTCCCGCCGGTGACCCGTCGTGGCTGGGCCGTTGTCCCGTGGTGTCCCGTGGTGAGATCGACATTGAGATCGACAGTGAGATCGGTGGTGCGATCGATCATGAGACCGATTGTGAGATCGATAGTGAGATCACAGTGAGAGATCGATAGTAAGATCTATAGTGAGATCGATCGTGATATCGATAGTGAGATCGTTCGTGAGATCGATAGTGAGATCGATCGAGTGGGATCGATAGCGAGATCGATAGTGTAATCGATAGTGAGATGAATAGTGAGATCGAAAACGATATCGATAGTGAGATCGATAGCGAGATCGTTCGTGCGATCGATAGTGAGATCGATAGTGAGATAAATAGATATCGTTTGTGAGATCGAGTGATATCGATAGGGAGATTAATACTGATATGATTGTGATATCGAGTGATATCGATAGGGGGATACTGATACCAAGACGCCCAAGAGCGAAGGATGACGTAAACAACTCGACACCAAGGCTCCCAAGAGCGAGCGGCAACGCAACAATCACCACTGTTGCCCTTTGCTGGCCCCCCTCCCCCCCCAACCTCCTTATCACCGGCAGTGTGGTCGTATAGGTAGAATAACCGAATCCGTCTCGCCCCTCCTCGCTCCTCCCCCCTCTCCCCCCCCAATGGTGCATCAGTATGCATCAACGGAATCTTGGAATGAGATCTGATCAACGTTTGTGTCACACCGTGTGTGAGCCCGCTGCGCGAGCAGCCCACACCTCGTGCCGCTCCCGCAGCACCCCAGTCGGTGCTCCAGCGCCGGCGTGCCTGCCTGCGCTCGCTTGTCTGCCTGCCTGTCTGCCTGCCTGTCTATGTCCTCCCCCTCCTCCTCCTCCTCCTCCCTCCCCTCCTCCTCCTCCTCCTCCTCCTCCTCCTCCTCCTCCTCCTTCCTCCTCCTCCTCCTCCTCCTCCTCCTCTCCTCCTCCTCCTCCTCCTCTCCAACTCTTCCTCCTCCTCCTCCTCCTCCTCCTCCTCCTCCTCCTCTCTGCCTCTCTCTGTCTCCGTCTGTCCTCCCCCCTCCTCTCCGCCTCCCCGCCCCCCCCCCAGGGCCCGCCGCTCCGCACCCTCCCGAGGACGCCCTGCGGAGGATGTTCGAGGCGCCGCCCGGCCCGCGCCTCCCGCCGCGCCTCCCGCCTCCGGCCTGCCGCGCGCGCGGTGCCGGCCGACCGCAGACGACGACGACGACGACGACGACGACGGCGACGACGACGACGACGACGACGGCGACGACGGCGACGACGGCGACGACGGCGACGACGGCGACGGCGACGGCGACGACGACGACGACGACGACGACGACGGCGACGACGACGACGGCGGCGGCGGCGGCGGTGGCCGACGGCCGACGGCCGACGGCTGGCGGCTGACGATGCCGACGAAAATGGCGAACACCGAACGGCGAACGACGAGCGACGACGGAAGGCAACGCACGACGGACGACGGCGCCGAACGACGACGACCGTCCACGACGACGCCTTCCCGACGTCGGCCGACGACGGGCGGCCTGCCGTCGAGGACCGACGGCGGCCAGCGGCGGACGACGGCGGCCGACTGATCCGAGGCCCCACCCCGCGCGGATGCTCCCAGAGCGCCTGGGACCTCCCTCGTGAGAGGCAGCGGCCCGACAGCCCAGCCCGTCCAGGAAGGGACGGTTTCGCCCTCGGTGGCCCGCCGCCGATCTGCCGGCAGATCTCAAACACGCCCAGAAGCCTCGGATTTCGGGCCTCGATCATCGAGGTCTTTTGGCGCGACGCCGGCGGGTCGGGGCCGCGCGGCGCGGGGTGGGCAGTGGCTCGGAGGTTCGCGGGGACGTGATCACCGGCCTGGGGGCGCACAAGCGGGCCGCCGTGGACTACCAGTGCGCTGCGGAGGGGAGCTGGTGGGCAAGATCAAGAGTACAGCAGCCAGGCCTCCTCAGTCTTCGATTCTCGACTCCTGATCAGCAGTCCGTGTTACACCTGACCGTTGATCTTTGCGGTCCTCTTGAGTTTAGCATGGCAGCCGTCTGTAAACACAAATGTCTCTCCTGCTCCCCTTGTGCCCCTTGAGATCGAAGCCCGGACCTCTGTGAAAGTGCTTTCGGATGAAGACTTCACAAGGAGGAGGATGAGGAGGAGGGGGAGGAGGAGTAGGAGGAGGAGGAGGAGAGGGAGGAGGAGGTGTGGGAACCTGGGCGTTCGATTCGGTGAGGGGCATTGCCATGTGCCCCGCTGTCAAGTGTTAGCGTTGCCGTTGACATGTGGCTCAAGCGCGATCTGCCTTCTCAGCGAAAGGTTTCTAATTGATTTTCGTGGTAGCGGACCCCGTGGTTCGCCCCACGAGTTCCAGTGCAGAGATGGCAGCGGCGGCCGCCGCAGCGACCCCAGTGGACCCTTGCAGCCACGACCAGATTTCAATGCAAAGTTGCCTGATGTCCGAGATGCCAGGTGCAGTTAGAGCACGAAGCGGTTTGTGGAATTGGTGCAGCGCTGGCTTTGAGAACGGAGATCTCAGGTATGCTCTTGCCGCCCCCAGGGCCGATCGCGAAACGATGAGGCTGTTCTTCGAGCGCAGCGCCGCGCTGGGCACCAGGACGCTCCCCCTCCATGGTTCCCCTGCCCGCCTCGTCCGTCTCGCTCCTGTCGGCCTCCGGCCTCCTTCCCCCCTCCCCGGGGGCGGCTCTCGCGCTCCTCCCGCCCCCAGTTATGAGGGGGCGGGAGCGGTGGGGCCGTGGCCGCTCCCGCCCGCCCCGCTCCCGCGGCCGTCCTCGTCCTGCTGCCGATGCTGGGCCCTGGCGCGACAGCATCCCGACGTCTCCGTCGGTGCCGCTTCCTCTGTGTGTGGGCGCTCTGGCGGCGCCCCGCCGCAGCGGCGTGCGCCGAGGCTCGGAGGACTCCGTGTGCCGGCCTGCGGTCTGCGAGTCTGCCTGGGTCCGCTGCGAGGGCGTGGTGCCCCGCCGAGGCGCGGGGCAGGCGGGCCGCCTGGCCAGCTGGAGGCCTGGTCGCTCGGCGTCACATGCTCTTTCCCTTCTCTCCTCCTCCTCCTCCTCCTCCTCCTCCTCCTGCACCTCTGGGCGAATTTTTATAGATGTGTATATATATATGGATACATATATATATATATATATATATATGTACACACATACATACATACATGCATACCAACCTACCTACCTACCTACATACACATACACATACACATACACACATACACACATACACACATACACACATACACACATACACACATACACATACACACATACACACATACACACCTACACACATACACACATACACACATACACACATACACATACACATACACACATACACACATACACACATACACACATACACACATACACACATACACACATACACATACACACATCCATACATCCATACATCCATACATTCACACATCCATACACCCATACATCCATACATCCATCCATACATACATCCATACATCCATACATCCATACATGCATCCATACATACCTACATACATGCATACATACATGCATACACACATACGTACATCCATCCATACATACATATACACATACATCCATACATACATACATACACATACACATACACATACACATACACATACACATACACATACACATACACATATATCCATCCATCCATCCATCCATCCATCCATCCATCCATCCATCCATCCATCCATCCATCCATCCATCCATCCATCCATCCATCCCGACATACATACATACACATACCTACATACCGACATGCCTACATGTATACATACATACATACGTACATACACACATACATACATACATACATACATACATACATACATACATACATACATACATACATACATACATATATATTTTTTTATATATATATACATATCTATTTCGATACTTTTATAGATTATGTACGCGTGCATAAGCCGAGCATTCCAGCAGGGCGGGCCCCTGTGATTCAACGAGCTTCCAGCGCTCGCCGGTTGGGTCTGCCTTTGACATGGATGTCATCTGTGTATTTTGTTGTTTTCTGTCTCGCCCCCTCCCTGCTGCCTTCTCCCAGTTTTCGCCTCCCGTTCTTCCTCCTGGCGCTGCTTTTCAGCATCCGCCTGAATACCCTGGGCGCCCGAACATTGGCCGGGGCAATTTCGGCCACGTTCGCGGGACCGCCTGTCTAGCTTTGGGCGCTTGGCGTTTGTCCGCCCGCACTCCCGCTCCTCATCCTTCGCCTGTCCTTTTCTTACTCTTGCGGATGCCAGAACGTGCCGTCCTGTGCTGGTGTCATCAAGTGGCCCGCATTTTCTGTGTGCTTGGAGTGGTGGTTGTAGGGTCATTCATGGCTGCCGGCTGCCGCCGCAGCGCGCTCAGTGTTTTGGCCTGCTTGCTCTGTCCCTCCTCTCTTCGTTGCCTCCTTCTATTCGTTCCTTGTTCTTCCTCCGTGGGCTCATGATGTTCGTGCTACAGTTCAGAGACGTTTTTTCACACGGTTATTTGAAACGAGTTGTGAACACACAGAATTCATGATGTCCGCCTGGGCCCCCGTCGGACGAGCGGAGATGCGAGCGCGCTGGCACGCGCGGTCGCGCGCGACCCGCCGCTGGTAATTCCGTGAATGCGCGGGCGTCGCGGCGACGACGACGGCGGCGCTTGCGCCGACGGTGACGACGACGGCGGCAACGGCGACGGCGGCGACGACGAACATCGCGGCGACGGCGGCGACGGGGTCCGTTCCCACGGGCGAACTTGCGCCCCGCCCTCGCTCCTGGAGTCCCAGGCCAGATTTTATGCGAGGGGTGAAATTTCTGCGCGCAGCTTTACCCCAGCCGTTCCTCCGCTGTACTAGAGCTCTCCTTTCGCTTTCGTAGAACGTCGTGTTTTCCTGAAAGACTCGAGCGGCGCGCCTTTACTAAAGCCGCTTCCTCGCTTTAGTAATGCCGCTTCCTCGCTTTAGTAATGCCGCTTCCTCGCCTTAGTGAAGCCGCCCCCTCGTTTTAGGAAAGTCCGCGGTCAGCTTTGTAAAGCCTCGGGGATGCGGTGGTGATGCGGGGCCAGGGTCCGGTTGGGGGGCGGGGGGCTCCTGTCTCTCCTGCCACTTCAGGGTCGCGTTGCATTGGGTCACGGCGACCCTTGGACATGCCCCCCGCGAGTTGTAGATGCCCCTTGATAGAAGATTCAGGGCGCGAGCGCAGGACGTGGCTCCGCAATTCGGACGCGCAGCCGCGGTTGTCGCGCAACCGAGCGGAAACACTTCACTAAACAACTTGTTCCCTTTAGCAAATCGCTCCTTCGAAGTAATAGGGTGAATTTGAATTTTCCGCTTCCAAGTCGTGGCGTGGCGGTTGGCGTTGGTCACGCCATCGTTGAGCAATTCCTCCGTCTCAAGTGGCGCAGCTCCGCCGTGGTGATAGGCAGTCCGTTGTTTCGCGTGAAGAAAGAGTGGCGCTCTCGCCCCAGCGTGGGTCACGCTTCTGGATTTCGCAGGTTTCGCAGGTCCCACACGTGACGCAGGTCTCGCAGGACCCACAGGTCCCACGGGACCCACAGGACCCACAAATGTCGCAGGCTGTCCCACACGTTAGGTCCGACCAGTCCCGCAGGTCCGACAGGGCCCATCGGTGTCGCAAGTCTCTCAAGACCCACAATCCGGCCAGTGCCACAGGTCCCACAGGTCTCGCAGGTTTCATTGGTCCGACAATTCCCACTGGTCCAACAAATCCCACAGGTCCCACATGTCCCAGAGGGGGTCGCAGGGCTCACAGGCCACACAGGCCACAGAGGTCCCACGGGTCCCAGAAGTCACGCGAGTCCCACAGGTCCCACAGGTCCCACCGATCCACAGTCCCCACGTGCCCCACAGGTCCCACATGTCCCACATGTCCCACACGTCCCTCAGGCCGCATATTTTCCAATCAGCGATCGCGCATAACGCGGTGAGGGTCTCTTGTGAACTTCCAGGACGGCTGTGACACGCGTCCGCTGATAGAAAAGCAATCAACGCACTGCGGCTGGATTGGAGGGAGGGGTAGGATGCCAGATATGGCGCGAGCGCACCCAGCTTGCCTCTCTCCTCTTTCCCCTGCCGTCTATTCTATCTCTTCTGTCCTCTCTCCTCTCCCCCCTCTCCTCATTTCCCTCCCCCTCTCCATCCTCCTCTCGCCTGCCGCTCCCGCCGTCCCTCCACGTCCCTGGCCCCGTTCCTGCCCAGATCCCCCCCCCCCCTGGCCGCCCCCCCCCGCCCCCCCATATCGATCGAGCTCTCCTTGTTTCCAGCTTGGGCCCTCGGGCGCCGAGAGCTTCGAGGGGCACGGGCTCGCGCCAGTGGGGCGGGCGGCCGTCGGAGGGGGAAGGGGAGGACCTGAGCGAGCCGCAGGACCAGGCCCGCGCGCTGCTCTTCCCTCCCCCCCCGCGCGCGCGCGGCGCGACCCCTGCCCGCTGCGGGCCCGCGTGGCGATGGGGGGGGCGGGGCAGCGTGCCCCCGCCCGACGAGCCAGAGGAGCGGGAGAGGAGCGCCGCTGCCGCTGCCGCCGTTGCTGCTTCCTGCCCTATGTTTCGCTCGCTCGCTCTCTCTCCCTCTCTCTCACACATGTTTTTTTTTGTTTCTCTCTCTCTCTCTTTCTCTTTCTCTGCTGGACGCATCAAAGGCGCGCTGATGTTGAGAGGTCGGTCAGGAGCACAGGGCAACGGAGAGCGTTGCACATCCTTGAGACCGATCGGATCCCAGGACTTCCTCACCGCCCGAAGGGCCGCCGGCGCCGCCGGCGCCGCTTTCCATCGGCGCGCTCCCGTGCTCTCTTGCGCGCGCGGAGCGGGCTCCGGCGCTCGCCTCGCCTCGCCGTTTCGCCTTCCGCCGGAAGCACAACCGAAGCAGGCAGGGCAGAGTCTTCTGGAGCTCCTCGCGGAGTTCTCAGGTCGGCGCGGGACGCCCCGCCCGTGGCGGAGCCTCCGGCGCCGCCCCTGGCGCGTTTCTTCGAGTGGAGTTCTGAACGCTTGTGTCTGCTACCCCTGCGGGTCCAGTCGGCACTGGGGCAGCTATCGGAGGCCCCCGCTGGGCTCCTCCTGGCTGCAGGCATCCTGGGGACTGACCCCCAGCCAGGGCTTTAGATTTCTGGCCTGCATCAGGGGCAGCGATAGGGGGGATAGGCATAGGGGGGGATGCATCGATCCCCAATCACCCATTGATCGCCGATAAGGACCCGATAGCCCCACCCCGCCCAGGAAGGTGGGGATTCACGACCGGGAGCCTATCGCCGATCTATCGGCGATGTATCGCCGATTCCAGGTCGATGCATCCCCCCCCCCTCTATGCCGACCCCCCCAATCGCTGCCCCTCACTGCAGGGGTGGGGGTCGCATGTGGTTGCTTACAGTCTACTGTGTGTTGTTCCTCGTGTTGGCGCGCAGGCAGTGGCACGAGGTGCTCGCTGCTCCCTACCCGTTGGCCGCCACCGCCTGCCGTGAGAACTGTTCCCGATGCGGGTGTCGGGGTGCTCGTGGAGGCCAGCGACATCGTAGGGGGGGAGGAGGGGGAGGAGGGGGAGGAGGAGGAAGAGGAGGAGGAGGAAGAGGAGGAGGAGGTGGAGGAGGCATGAGGAGGAGGCATGAGGAGGAGGCATGAGGAGGAGGAGGAGGAGGAGGAAGAGGCATGAGGAGGAGGAGGAGGAGGAGGAGGAGGAAGAGGAGGAGAAGGAAGAGAAGGTGGAGGAGGAGGAGGAAGGAACGCGCACATTGGCCGAACAGGGCCTTCCGTGGCCCCCTCCGCCTCGCTCCAAGGTGTGGGTAGGCGGGGAGTTCATCGACGCCCAATCGCCCACTGATCGTTGATAAGGGCCTGGTAGTCCACACCGCCAACGATCGTGCGGATTCGCCATCTAGGGCCTATCGTCGATCTATAGGAGATATCCGTAAGGGCTTCGCCCCCTGCCGCCGGCCCCCTGTAACAATGGAAACTGTAAACTGGAAACTGGTACTGGTGCAGGGAGCAGCAAGCTTAAGCCTCGCAGCCTGATGGCCCGGAAGGGGGCCGGCGGATACTGTCGATTCTAGGTCCGATGTTTTCTCCTCTGAGCCAATCCCATTATCGTTGCCCCTCAGATGGTCGGTGGTTCGTAGAGGGAAGGGTATCTCAAGGTTGTGTTGAGCAACGAGCCCAGCTGGATGCCCGCATTTCCTCCTTCAGGGGCCGTTTGCAGCGATTTTCCTCTGCCCCCTGTCCCACCTGTGCACGTCCCCCGTGTTGCTCCCAGTGCGATTGGCGGCATCGGCGACCGTGGAGTATCGAATTTGCAATCTCTTCAGCCTGAAGAGATCCTGGGCCGACGACGAAGACGGCGGTGGCGCCGACGACGGCGGCGGCGACGGACGGCGACGGCGGCGGCGACGGCGGCGGCGACGGCGGTGGCGACGGCAGCGGCGGCTGCGACGGCGAGCTGCCCCCCAGCCAGCCCCGTCCTCCCCGAGAGGTCCTCGAGAGGCCCCCGGAGGCCCCGGGGACTCTTACCAGCCTGGAACATATCCCTATCCCTCAGCTGGGCATCGCCTCATCACAATGCCAAGCTTAGGGATGCCTATAGTTTTTCAGGGCGCATCCCTACGACTGGGATGGGGATAAGTGCGAATTGGTATGGGGATAGGTTCGAGGCTGGTGATACTCAGGGATAAGTGCGAATTGGTATGGGATAAGTGCGAATTGGTATGAGGATCGCCTTTTGGCGTGTCAATCTCAGGGATGGGGATAAAAGTTCGAGGCTGGCGAGACTCGGCCTTCGGCCCCCGGAGGGGCTCGAGAGAGGTCCTCGCTCGGGCGCCCTTTTGGAGGCCTCTCCTCGAGAGGTCCTCGCTCGGGCGCCCGGGGGCACTCGCCCTGCGGCCCTCGAGGGCGGCGGCGGCGGCGGCGAGCGGCGAGCGGCTCCTCGAGCAAGGGCCCCCGAGGGCGCCCCCGAGGGCGCGAAGTGGTTCGCGCTCCGCGCTCCGCGGTTCGGCCCCGAGCCCTCCTCGTCCTCCTCTCCTCCCCTGGGAGGCGGCGCGAGAGAGCGCGGAGTCGTCCGCACTTTGCGCTTCGCGCCGCGCGGAGCGCGAAGCTGGGGAGCCCTTGGGGTCAGAGGCAGCCGCTCTCTGCGAGAGGCGGCGGGGCTGGGTGCGAGCGGTCCCCCGCTGGCGGGGCGGGCCTCCGTGCTCTCCCGAGATCGGCTGCACGCAGTTCTAGGCCTCCCGGACGGGGTCGGAGCAGGTGGGGTCGGAGGATCGCGCCGTACCGTCGATGCATCGGCGATGCGGCTTGCTGTGGCTCGACTATCTCCACGCTGGCGTCGCCGATGCATCGCCGATGCATCGCCGATGCATCGGCGATGTATCGCCGATGTATCGGAAGTGCGCCGCGATCCTCCGACCCCATCTACTCGGACCCCATCTAGGAGGCCTCCAGCACGACAGTCTGGGCGCCGAAGAAGACACCCTTCTCGTTGGGGAGGGACTCCGCGTTCCTCAACTGACTGTTTCACGGTTTGCCTCAGGTAGTCTTTCTGGGTGTTATCGAAGTTCGAAGTTCCGTTTGTGGAAGAAGGGGGCCTCGTTCCTTCTTCAGGGCGCTTAGGTAAACGCCCCAGCTGTAGTGGCCCTTCGCCGGAGTGACCTTTTGCGCGGGCCCCAGTGTCGGTCGGGTGGTACTGGGGGGTGACCTACATGGGGGGTGAAGAAATGGCCCCATAGGGGGGCCCTCGAGGGCCTGTCCAAAAGACGCCCCAAAGGGCCCCTTTGGGGCCCTTTTCTTCATCTCCCATGCAGGTGACACCCCCTTACCGCCTGCTCGACACTGGGGCCTCTCGATCGATGAGGGCAAGGCGACAGCAGCAGCTTGCGAGCTCGGGTCAGGCCCCCCCTGGCGTCCCCTTCCACAGCCACACAGCAAGGGTCGCTCTTGCCTATGGTCACCCTTGCGTGCAGCCGACAAGAGGTCTCCAGGGGCGTTCAGGAGCGCCGACTGGGGGGGTCTGGCCCAGGGGGCGAGACCCCGTTCAGATCGGGGCCTGGAGGTTGTCAGTCTCGGGATGCTTCCCAGCAGCTCCGCCTTGCCACGAGCGTGCCGAGGGATGCCCGGATCGTCTGGAACGGCCGTTTGGTCCATGTGGGGAAGCATACATTGGGGGCCCGTGCCAAGAAACACCCTGCTTGCATCCAGGGTGCCCTGGGTCTCTTGGGTTTCGATGGCTTCTCGATGGGGAGGGCGACGTTCCCACAGCAAACATCAGTGGACGTCCTGGAGTCTCAGGGTTGGGAGGAGGGAGTAGGGGGGAGGGTGGAGGGGGCAGGAGGAAGGAAGAAGGGTGGGGGGGGAGGAGGAGGAGGAGGAGGAGGAGGAGGAGGAGGAGGAGGAGGAGGAGGAGGAGGAGGAGGAGGAGGAGGAGGAGGAGGAGGAGGTGGGGAGGAGGAGGAGGAGGAGGAGGAGGAGGAGGAGGAGGAGGAGGAGGAGGAGGAGGAGGAGGAGGAGGAGGAGGAGG
>CAUYUJ010016041.1:76716-169216 GCA_963575745.1 Prorocentrum cordatum
CCCACTGCAGATCATGGCCTTCCCCTGAGCCAGCCTCCCCCCCTGAGGCCAGGCCTGAGGCTCTTCTCTCTGGAGCCCCCCACGTGGCAGGCCAGAACGATCAAATGACTCGATCCTCGCTGCCCGAGGGCGGCGGCGGCGACGGCGACGGCGGCGACGTCGGGTGCGGCGGCGGCGAGCAGCTCTCCGATCTGGCCGAGCCGTCCTCTCAAAGAGTCGAAAAGGGCGGCGGCGACGTCGACGGCGAGCTGCCCCCCGGGCCAGCTGCGGCGACAGCGACGCCGGCGGCGGTGGCGGCCAGGGCGACGGCGAGCTGCCCCCCGAGCCAGCCGGAGGCTTCCGTCCTCAACAAGAGGTCCCGGGCCGAGCAGGCCGCCAAGGGCCCGAGGACGGCGACGGACAAGGCCCGCGCGCGCGGGCGGCCGTGGCGTCTGGCGCGGTGCGCCGCGTCTTCCGCGGGAACGTCGCCATTCGCCCAATATAGGGTGTCGTTGGACATAGTGGTCGTGCTCCTGGCTTTGTTATGATGGTTTTGATGGAAATCAGACCTTCTCTGAATACACCTTCTTCAACTGGACCATACGGATCCCTCCAGAACTCTCAAGCGCAACGGCAGGGGGGGCTGGCTCAGGGGGGAGAGCCCCGCGCCGAGGGTTTTCGAATGTTCTTCGTGTGTTCCAGAAGGTTTTTCAGCCCCGGGAAGCTTACCGGCAGGTGCGCCTCGCCACGAGTGTTCCGGGGGTGTCCAGATCGTCCTGAGCAGCCGCCGGAGGCCACTGAGCCTCCCAGGGTTCCACACGGGCGGTTGGCTCATGGGGAGCGCGACTGTCAATCGCCCAATCATCGCCGGAACGCGCGGTTTCGCTACCAGGGGCCTTTTATAATGGGAGTTTCCGCCAAGCTAGCTGATAGAGCGAACATTGGGCGAGCGTATCTGCAACCCCTTTGGGCTCAATGGGGTCGTCACTAGGATATAGCTACTTCGTCTTGAGAGGTCATACTGATTACTTTCGCGTAGAAGATATGATCTTACCTATTTCTACAACGCCTCATCGTTTCTTCTCTACTTGGCAGCGGAGCTGGTTACGCACATGTGTGACTGGCTCTTTTTTTTGCAAGTTAGCACGGTACGATATCAATGGCCGATTTGGACTACCATGCGCCGACATCCCTTCGGGGAAAAGAGCGAGGAGGCTGGCGTGGACAGCCCGGCAACGGGCTGGTGCTCGGCAGTGAACTGGACTCCAGTAATGGGTTTACTAGTACAATCACGCCGATTTCCACCACGAACCACATAACTACTTCGATCGTAGGCATATCCAGCACGGCTCTACGTCACTACGTTCTGCGCTACGCGTGCACTCAGCCTGGCAACGGGCTCAGTTACGCCGAGTTATTCAGTCACGCTCATATAACTACGATAAGCCTGGAAGCCTGCAGCCAGGACCCCTACAATGTGTGACAGGCGACCACTTCCCACGGAAAACAAAACTACCAAACGAACCATATTCCTTCGGCCACTATTTCAATATTCCCATGCGTGACATCATATGGGGAATGCTGGGGCTTGCTGTAGGCTACATGTAGCGTGGTGCAGGCGACGCCACATCCACTGGATGTCCTCACTGGGACCCTGCGGGCAACGTGCCCTTCAGGACTTAGGTCCAAGATGTACCCACAGCATTTGCCCTACTTGGACATGGTCGTTGGATGCGCAAGTGATGGAGATACACATTGTACATTGCGTTCATGCGTGTTATACGAGTAACATGACATTCGGCTGACAGAGTAAGGGCCGCAGTGATCCTGACTTGTTGTTACAAGTGATGCCAGGACATCAGTCAGTTAAGCATGATGTGAAGAGAAATGTGCCGCATCGTAGCAGTGCAAGACGCGCGCAGAACTGAGCCTGTCTTCTGGTGGGGCCGCGGGCCACGCGTTTTTTTGTCCACGTGCTTGGCAGCGGGCGCCTGGTTACCGGCTTCCATGCAAGCTCGGCTACTTCCATTTAGTAGCTGTCGCCCGCCATCTGGCATTCAGATACCTTTGTGGCTCAGATGTGGGCCGCGCAGCCTGTTGCTCGGTACTCTGCCGCAGGCTCGCACTGCGCAGTTTTTGCATCGCCTAGCGTTCGCGCATTCTGCTGTCTGAGCCGAGTTGCCGATCAGCGGTCGTTCATCTTATACGAGCGGCTGTCGAGCTGCTGAAGTTTTGCCGGACTTCGCATGCTCGGCCACAAGCTGTGCCCCCTAGTGGACCACACCTATGGTGCAGGAGGAGCGGCTGACAGCCGCTCTCGGCGGGATCACAGCCCTCGCCTCCCGCGTCGACGGGCCCGCCGCTAACGCTAGATTTTGCGGATTGAAACCTGGAGTCGAGCTGTGGGCCGAGGCGTTGCGATGCGCTTCGTCGCAGGCGATGTTTCTCCCCCAATCCCCGAGTTTCGCCCAAAAAGTCTGGCCGCTCAGAAGAATGGGAAAACCCTGGGATACACCCCAAGGGGGCTATTCGGACGCACCCCTATCGAGGATGGGCACCCCCCCATCGTATATCCCAGGGTTAGGCCCCAAATTTCTGGTCTATTCGGAAACCCCACGAAGCCTGGGATAGGGGTCGACGTATCCCTTGTTACTTCGTTCTCCCCCCCTCCCGACTTTAGAGGGGGCTTCCGCCGGGCCAGTTGACGGGGCGAGCACGGGGCGAGCGCATCTGCAACCGGAGTGGGCTCAAGGCGTCGACGCCAGGATCTGTTCATTTAGTCTTGGCACGTCTTGCTGATTACTATCGCGTAGAGGAGAAGATCTTCGATGTCTGTTCATGGGAGCCTCGGGTGGCAACACTGGAATCAGCTTTTCCTGCATGTGGACAGCGTGGGGGCCACATTTGGCCCATCCTCCTGCTCCTCCTCTCCCCTCCTGTTCCCCCTCCCCCTCATCGTTCTCCTAGCCCCCACGAATCCAGTCCAAGTCTGGTCCAAATCCGGTCCAAATGTGTTCCAAATCTGGTCCAAATCAGGTCCAAATTGGACAGTGCCGGGGGCCACGCAGGCTCCCATGGAACGGACACCAAAAAGATCTGATTAATATCTACCTACGACGCCTCATGACTTCTTTTCTAGTGGAGCCCGTCGCCGATGGATCGGCGAGGTGTCGCCGATCAATCGGCCCGCCCCCCCCCTCTTGGGCCAGCCCCCCCTGGGTCCCCGTCGCCGGATTTCTCCAAAGAGCAGCATACCCAAATCATCTTCCATGCCCGAAGGCGGCTTATGTGGACCGCGTTGAGAAGTGTTTGGGCCCCCCCCCCCCAGACGTCGCGACACCGTCGTCTTGGTCGGCGGCCCCAGAGCGGGTCAACGCGGCGTCGGGGCGCCGAACATTTGTTAATTTTTTCGAGGAGGAGGAGGAGGAGGAGGAGGAGGAGGAGGAGGAGGAGGAGAAGGAGGCGTCGGAGGTCCAGCGCCTCCTCCCCATCTCAGGATCTGCGATGTCCCGACCCCGACCGGTTCTTCAGGATCCGTGTCGATACGATGATCGATCCGGCTCGCTGTCGAGCTTGACCAGCCCGGTCCGATTCGGGTATTCTGGCGATCCGATGCGGCCCAGCGCTGGGGTGGCGCTGTTGTCCTTCCTTGCGTAGCTGGTCCGATTCGATTTGGATCCCGTGCCGATGCAGATTGCTTGATTCGATGCGCATTCCGATTCGACCCGTTTTCCCGACCCGAAGCCGATGCCCATTCATGCTGTTATTTTCAAGGGTCAGTAGTTCAGCCCGTGAGCGGCTTCTGGACGCTGGAAAAACGGGCACTGCCAGAAGACTGCCCCTGGCCAGGGGTGCCCCCAGGATGTTTAAGGAGGCCCCCGCGGCCTCCAGAGCACCCTTCACGACGTCCAAAAGGACCCCAGGGGCTCCCAAATTCACCACCCACCAAACCACCCCAACCCAACCCGAAGGCTCAAATTTACCCTCGATTTCCAGTGGGGGGGGGTCGGGAAACATCGAAAAAACACATGTGGAACCCTTACCCCCCCCAACCCGAAATTCGGGTCTTCGGGTTGGGTTGGGGTGGTCTGGTAGGTAGTCACAAATTGGCCAGGGACACTTGTGGCAACTACGGACAAAAAGCGGCGAGCATCTTGTTGCCTTATGCTTTCGGGAGCTTGTGGCATCGCTCCTCGCTCCCCGGCGCCGGCGTCTCGCCGGTGCCACTCGCCGCCGCCGCCGCTTCCGCTGCTTTCGTTGTCGCCGCCGCCGCCGCCGTCGTCGTCGTCGTCGTCGTCGTCGTCGTCGTCGTCGTCGTCGTTGTCGTCGTGGTGGTCGTCGTCGTCGTGGTCGTGATCGTGGTCGTCGTCATGGTCTTCGTCGTTGTCGTCGTCGTGGTCGCCGTCGTTGTCGTGGTCGTCGTCGTCGTCGTCGTCGTCGGCGTGGTCGTAATCGCCGTCTTCGTCGTCGTCGTAATCGTCATCGTCGTTATTGTCGTCGTTTTTGTCTTCATTTCCGCCCGTGAGAGGTCCCCGTGACTGTTATAACGGGCTTCCTGGGCTCTGGGAAGACGACCCTGCTGAACAGGCCGTCCCTCGGCGAGGGTAGAAGAGGAGGTGGAGGCCTCCCCCTCCTCCTCCTTTTCTTTTTCCCTCTCCGCCATCCCCTCCTCCCTTCTCCCTCTCCTCCCTCCTCTTTCTCTTCCTCCCTCCCCCTCCTCCTTCCTCTCCTCACCCCTGCTCCCTCTCCGTCCCTTTCTCCTCCCTCTTCTTCCCCCGCTCCTCCTCCCTCTCCTCACCTCCCCCTCCTCCCCTCCTCCTTGAGGTCCGAGGAGTCAAGTGTTTCCGCGCTCCGAGGAGTCAAGTGTTTCCGCGCTTTTGGACCCTTTCTGTCTTCAGGGCCGCCGTGACCCCGCCTGTCCTCCCTCGCTTCTGATCCTTTTTTTTCGGCAGGCTACTGGGCGCGCACACCCGAAGCGTCAGCTGGGCCTGCTGCTGCAGGCGGTCAGAGGGCAGCGCCTCACCGTCCGCACGGACGGGTGAGGCAACAAGGCAGGCACCACGGGGTCGGCCGAAAGTACCTTGACGTGAGGTAGCTTTGACCGTGGCCGAAACAGTGTAAGTCGAGCAAGTCAGTGAGCTCGACCTTCCTGCTCCTCCTCGTGCTGTTCAGGGCTCCTGTCCCTGTCGAGCGGCCCGCGCGGCAGCCTCGCGTGCCCCACCCGCCACAGGCGGGAGCTGGGCCTCCCCGTCTGCAGCGAACGCTGACCTCCGGAGCTCCTCTCTCTCCTGCCTCCTCCCCACGGGCGCCCTCGAGGGCGCGAAGTTCTTCGCGCTTCGCGCTTCGCGGTTCGGCTCCGATTCCTCCTCATCCTCCTCTTCTCCCCTGGGAGGCGGCGCGAGATCGCGAAGTTTTTCGCGCTTAGCGCTTCTCGCAGCGCGAAGCGCGAAGTGGGGAGCCCTTGCCCCCCGCCCGCGTGGGCACACTGCTGTTCGAGGTAGAGTGATGCATCGGGGTGCGTGCAGTTCCCGTCTCCCCGACGCGCAGGGCCGAGTCCGATCACATCCCACCCCGCGTCTCCCCCCGCGCGCGCCTCCTGGGCGCGCGGGAGACGGAGGAAAACATTGGGAAGGAGAGTGTGTCATGGGGGGAGGAGGGATTCAGGAGGATAGGGAGGATGAGGCGGATGAGGAGGGTCAGGAGGATCAGGAGAAGGAGGAGGAGGAGGGGTGAATGCTGTCCAGGTCTGAGCACTGCAGGCAGTAACAGGACCCGACTGCTTCGCCGTGCTAACGTCACATGGGCATTCCCGAGGTTGGGCGACGGCCCTCCCACAGACGCGTCCGTCGACCCTTGGCCGTCCGAGCTCGGGCGGGCTTACAACCCAAGGGTCGTCCACTTGCACTGAGCGTCGGAAGCGCATCGCCAAACTACAAGCGTTGGTCGGAACACGCGGTGATGTCCCGGCGCGTGTGCCTTGATGACGCGGGCTTCTCGGGCATCGAGTTCCACATGTTCAGCAACCGACGGCCCTCTCGGAGTCTGGGGATGGAGCCGGGAGGCGAGAGGGCCCCTGGGGCCCGCAAGAGGAGGAGGAGGAGGAGGCGTCAGAGGAGGAGCAGGGATCGACTCGGCGGCCTGGCTCGGAGGTGCCAACGGCGCTACTCCCGTTGTCCGCATCAGAAGTCGCATCGACGATCTCGGACGGCATCGCACTACGTCTTACAGCAGACTCCAACGCATCGGCTACCGCACTACACTTCTGCTGTTTAGGCCTGACGCTGCAAGAATGGATGCGCGCACAGCTTGGTTCCCCTCTCCGCGTGTTCGTCCGCGAAGCGGTTGCCCTGAAACAAACGTTCGCCTACCTCGGACAGAACTTAGTTTGGCTTTATCGTGGGCCAGGGGCTTGTTGCATGCGTGTGGGAGTCTCTTGGCTTTACCCTGGGTGGCCTCTTGGAAGCTTGTTGGTAGGGGCTCCTTGGTGCCTCCTGGGGGCCTCTCTGGAACCTCTGGGTTGTTCTTGGAGGCCATCTGGGGGTCTACTGGGCCTGTGGGGGGCTCTTGGGGGCCTTGGCGGCATCGGAGGTCACCTTGGAGGGGGGCAGCTCGAACTGTCTCTAAGTTCTAGTTCCTCCTCTTGGGCCTTGGGGCCGTCTTTGGGGGCTTCTTGGCCCGTCTGTGGGCCATCTTAGGTCATCTTGTTGCCTTCTTGGCCACCTCTCGGGTCGTCTTGGTTTACAGCACATTCATTCCTGAATTTAGCCCCCCTCCTCCCAGGGACCTTCGGACACGCCACTCGATGCCTACGGTACGGTGATGGCTATATTTACGAGGGGTTCTGATCGAATGGTAAGTAAGTTTCTCCAGGACGATACAGGACATACACCGAGAACGATGGCGATGGTGATGGTGATGCTGATGACGAGGATGATGCTGATGATGCTGCTGATGATGATGACGGCGATGATGGTGATGGTGATGGTGATGGTGATGGTGTTGGTGATGGTGATGGTGATGATGCTGATGACGATGATGATGATGATGATGATGATTGTTCTTATTATTCGTGTGATGATGGTGATGCTAATGATGGTGATGGTGATGGTGATGATGATGAGTATGTTTATGCTGATGATGAGGAGGAGGGTGATGATGCTGCGTGTGATGATGAGCATGCGAATGATGCGGATGATGCGGGTGATAATGATGCTGATGCTGATGATGTTACTGCTGGTGCTGATGCTGACGATGCTGCTGATTCTGATGATGCTGATGTTGTTGGTCATGATGACGACGATGATGATGATGATGGTGGTGATGATGATGATCATTTGATGATGACGATGATGGCGGTGATGATGCCGACGATGCTGATGATGTTGATGTTGGTGATGGTGACGATTCTGATGTTGCTGTTGATGGGGATGAGGATGAGGATAGTGATCATGATGAGGTTGAGGATCATTTTGTTGAGGATGGTGGTGGTGGTTGTGATGGCGATGCTGATGCTGATGACGATGCTGCTAACGGTGCTGACGATGATGCTGAACATGCTAATCATGATGATGACGCTGATGACGGTGCTGGTGTTGCTGATGCTGATGATGCTGATGCTTATATGGCGATGACGATGATGCTGACGTTGATGCGGATGCTGATTATGATGCCGATGCTGCTACTGATGCTCATGATGATGTTGATGCTGGTTATGCTGCTGATGATGATTATGCAGATGATGATGCTGATGCTGCTGCTGCTGATGATGATTATGATGATGCTGATGATGATGATGATGATGATGATGATGATGATGATGATGAGGATGACGAAGATGAATATGATGATTATGTTGAGGAGGAGGAGGATGAGGATGAGGACGCGGATGCTGGTGGTGGAGATGATGATGGTGATGATGATGATGCTGCTGGTAATGATGATGCTGATGATGATGTTGTTGTTGATGATGATGATGCTGATGATGATGATGATGATGATGATGATGATGATGATGATGATGATGATGATGATGATGATGATGATGATGATGATGATGATAACGAGGAGGAGGTGCAGGGGGGGTGGAGGAAATGGGGGGCCTAGGACAAGCTGGGGAAGCAGGAGGAGGAGCAGGAGGTGGGAGAATGTGGCGGAGGAGGAGGAGGCGTGGGAGGATATAAAGAAGAAGGGAAGCAGCGTGTTACCCTTTATTTGCGAGCAGCTTGTGATTCCGTTGCTCATATTCCCCTTGCGTCGAGTCTGGTTTTGTCAATTTATTAGTTGTCCTGTGTTTGTGGTAGCCCTCTGGCTCCCTCCCCGATCCTCCCTCCTCCTCTTTTCTCGCTTTTCTTCATCCTTGTTCGTCATCCTTCTTTCACCCTCCTTTCACCCCTTCACCATCCTTGCCCTCCTCGTCACCCTCTTCCCCCTGCCTCTTTCTCCCTCCTCCCTTCTTCATCCTCCCTCCTCCTCTTATCCAAGAGGCTTACGCCGACGAAGTTAGGCTTTGTGGGCGTCTTGGTGGACATCTTGAAGCCTCGTCAGAGTTTTCTGGGCGCCTGCTGGCTGTTTCTTGGACGCCGTCGCGCGCACGGGATGCCTTCAGGTGATCAGGTGTGTGGTTGCGCGGGAGGAGTAGCCGCCGGGCAGTCTCCTTTCCACGCATGGGGCTCACTTATCTTGCATTGCCTGGAGGGAATACTGACACATGTTGCGCGTCGCGCATGCTGCGCGATGTTTCCAGAGTGACGTCGCAGATGGTCGATATCATCTTCTCATCTTGGGATTCGGAGAAAGAGGGAGGTGGAGGAAGAGGATTACATAGATAGCGATGGCGGCGAGAGGAAGGAGGAAAAGGAGGAGTACATCGAGGACAACGGGGCGGTTTGTAGTGTTGCCCGGATTCTGTTATGGGGCCCCCTTTCGTGCAGCTTGGGGGTGTCTTTGGGGATTATTGGCGGCCTTTGGGGGGTCTCACTTGAGAGCCACTTGCGGGTCTTGGGGACCATCTTCTGGGGGAGGGCTCCAACGGCCTCTTCGGGTTCCCCCGGGGGCCTCTCTTGGGCCTCTCTTGACGCCACATTCAATTTTCTGCTGCCGTCTTGGGAGCCTCTTGGGGCCGTCTTGTGGCCCTCCTTGGCTGTCTCCGGGCCGTTTTGAGGGTCTCCTGGGCCAGCTTGGGCCAGTCTGGGGGCCTCTTGGGCCGTCCAGACGCCAGAAAGCCGAGAACGCGAAAGTCATGCGACGACGACTTGGGCAATCCATATGATTTGCCCCGTGAGGTCCTCGGGGGGGGTCCTCTTGGCGCTTTCTTTTGGCATATTCGGCCTTCTTGAGACTCTTGGGCCTCTGGCGTCTTGGAGCTCGTCTGGAGCCATCGTAGAAAGAATCTTTTGATTTCGGCGGCCAAGGAGGGTGGATTTGCAGGTTTGGAGGGCCCCAGGGTGCGTCGGTGAGCCCGGGGACCCCTCCCCCCTCAAACGCCATTTTGGACCTTGGTTGGGGGAAAGGGGAGGGGGACAGCCAAATGTCTTACAAGCCTTCTCCCTTCTCCTGCCTTCCTCCTGCCTCCTGCCTCCCTTCTGCCTCCCTTCTGTTTCCTCCCTTCTGTTCCCCCCTCCCCCCTTCCTCTGTTTCCTCCCTTCTGTTTCCTCCTCCCCCCTTCCTCCTGCCTCCTTCTGCCCCCCTCCCCCCGCCGTAGCCACGTTTCGCTTATGTTCAGCGGGCGCTGGGCAGACCGCGGCGGGCCGCCCGGGCGTGGCATTTCAGCGGCATGGGATGTCACGATCCCTGTGCGCGCGGATGACAGGGTTGCCACTCGCTCAGGCGGCCTTCGGTGCGGCGCCGGCGATGACCTTCGGCCCGGCGGACGACCACGGCGATTGCGGCGGCAGCGAGTGGCGCAACCCAGGCCGCAGCTTGCGCTGGGGCTGGGGCGATCCGCACTCATGATGATGGAGGCGGACGAGGAGAAGCTGGTGCCGCGCAGGCTGTGTAGGTCTTCGGCGGCATGCAGTACATCTTGTCGGACACGGGCGTGAAGGGCGTGACCCAGGCGTAGGAGAGGCTTCGAGAGGCAGGGTGTCCTGATCTTGCGAGCCGCCTGGGGAAGTTCTCTAAGATTCGGAACGGGGTTGCCCACAAGGATGGGAAATTCCAGTCGGGCATCAAGGACGCACTGCACGATCTCGGCGTGCGTGTCCTGGACCTGCCGATGAGAATGGCACCCCGGGTCAGCATGGCCACCGAGGGCGTGGACGTGGCCATGGAGAAGAGCGTCCAGCCCGGGTACTCGCACGAGGAGGGTGGGGGTTCCCAGCCGAGCGACATGATCTTCCTGGCCATGCAGGCTGCGCTCCAGGCAGTGCAGAAGGACATCGGCGTGCTGAAGTTAGCGCTGTCGGGCCCCTCGGCCAACACGGTTAGCGATGGCTGGGTGAAGAGCGTCGCGGACGGCACGGACGCCTCGACGGGCGCAATGCCGCACAGCGTGGGCTGCTTCGAGGTGCCCACGGCGGCCGCCCAGGCGCTCGAGAAGATGGGGGAGGGCGAGGTCGTCCCGCCGTGGGAGCGCGACGAACCCGAGGATGACGAGGACATCCGCGCCTTCAAGCGTAGTTTTGTGGAAGTCGATCAATGGAGAGGAAGCGTGCTGTCACACAATTTCCAAATGTCTAGAACATATGTCAAACATGCTTTAAATATGAAACACATGTTTGAAACGCTGGTGGAACATGTTTGTTTGTTGCTTGTTTTCCACAGTTTGAACACATCGTTACTTCAAGGATAGGATTGTTAGAGTGCCCATTGTCATGGCATCCACAAGCGCAGTTTCCGCAAAAGGCTGGGCGAGCAGTCCGCAGCCGAGTGTGCGAAGATGGGCGCCTGGGGGCAGCGGCCTGCCAGGGGTGCGGAGGCTCGCGCTCCTCCTGCGCTCCCGCCCGGCCGTCCAGGTGCGGAGGGCCGTGCTCGTCCGGAGCCTGCGCGGCGCTGCCCGGGTCGCACGGAAGCTCGCGATTCCTCTTGCGGTCGGCCCGGATTCGTGGGTCGACCCTGCCAGCTCAAGGGTGCCCCTGTGTCCTGTGTCTCGCGGCCCATGCCTCCTGCATTCCTAGGGCGATGTGTGGCTCTCGGAGGGGTCTTCTGTCCTCTCGCGTGTCCCGTCCGATGAAGTCCGACCGTACGCCGCCAGGGGGCCTTCTTCTCGGGCGCGGCGCCTCGTGGTCCCCTTTCGGAGGGCACCAACTATACACCAACACCGATCCTGGCCCAGGATCACCCTGGGCCCATGATCGGTGTATATGCCTCCTTGCCCAAGGCAGGAGGGCGTATACACCGATCCTGGGCCCAGGGTGATCCTGGCCAGGATCGGTGCTGGTGTATGGTTGGTGCCTTCCTACCCTTGCGCCCTTCGTTCGGTGCGGGGGCTCGCGTTCCTCCTGCGCGGGGCGTCGCGCCTTTGGGCGGGCGGGGCTCGTGAGGAGCCTGGGCTCCCGGGGTGGCAGAGGCGGCAGCAGGCGCCGCCGCGGGGGGTGGCGACGGAGATGAGGACGGGCGTCCGCGTGCAGCGGTTTCCAGAGAGGTGCGCCGCCCTCCCCCGTGTCTTCCCCCCCTTTCGCCCCCCTCCCCCCTCCCTCCCTCCCCCCGCCTTCCTGCCTCCTCCCCCTCCTCGCCCCTCCCTCCACCCTCCTCTTCGCTCCTCGCTTCCACTCGTGCCTTTGATTCCTGCCCCCCTCCTCCAAGATCCCGTCTCTTTGCCCGCAAGGATACTCAAGGATCAGCATGGCAAGCGAATAGGGATCATCGAGAACGAGTTCGGAGAGGTGGTGCGGGCACTTTTCGGGGTGAGGAAGAGAAGGGGAGAAGAAGAAGGAGGAGGAGGAGGACGGGGATGGGGGGGAGGAGTGGGAGGAGGAGGCGGAGGCGGAGGAGGAGGAGGATAAGGGGGAGGAGGAGGAGGAGGAGGAGGAGGAGGAGAGGAGGAGGAGGAGGAGGAGGAGGAGGAGGAGGAGGAGGAGGAGGAGGAGGAGGGAGGAGGAGGAGGAGGAGGCGGAGGCGGAGGCGGAGGCGGGGGAGCAGGAGGAGGAGCAGGAAGAGGAAGAGGAGGAGGAGAAGAAGGAGGAAGAGGAGGAGGAGGAGGAGGAGGAGGAGGAGGAGGAGCAGGAAGAGGAGGAAGAGAAGGAATATGAGGAATCATAATAATAGGAGGAAGAGGAGCATTGCGGAGCAGAAGGAGTCGGAGGAGGAGGAGGAGGAGGGGAGGAGGAGGAGGGAGGAAGATGAGGAGGAGGGTGTAGAAGGGAGGAGGAGGAGTAGGAGGAGGAGGAGGAGGAGGAGAGGAGGAGAAGGAAGGAGGAGGAGGAGGAGGAGGAGGAGGAGGAGGAGGAGGAGGAGGAGGAGGCCGAGGAGGAGGAGGAGAAAGAGGAGGAGAGGAGGTGTGGAGGAGGAGGGGAGGGAGGGAGGGAGGGAGGGACGGAGGAAACGAGGAAAGGAGCAGCAGGAGGAGGAGGAAGAGGAGGAGGAGGAGGAGGAGGAGGAGGAGGAGGAGGAGGAGGAGGAGGCGGGAGTGCCCAGTTTGATCGTGCCGCGGTGTCTAGTGTGCCATACGGGCTGGTTTTCACGACTGTGGCCGCACCTCTGCCCGGGAGGTGGTGCCCGGAGCCCGCCAGGCTCGTCAGACGCGTGCGGGCGCGCACGGGCTCGCTCCGCGCCGCCCCGACGCGGCGCGGCGGCGCCGAGGCCGAAGCGGGCGTGCAAGCCCGGAGCACCCTCCGCGGGCCTGCCTCGGGCGGCCAGGGCCTCGCAGGGAACAGGCCGCCTCCCTCCCCCCTCCTCCTCCCTCCCTCCCTCCTCCCTCCTCCCCCCTCCCTCCTCCCTCCTCCCTTCTGCCTCCTGCCTCCTCCCTCCTGCCTTCTCCCTCCTCCCTCTTCCCTCCTCCCTCCTCCCGCCTCCCACTGGTGTGTTTTTTGTTGATCTTTCGACATCCCCTTCCTTCTTCCCTGGGTCGGGCTCCGCGCCCCTTGTCCCCCGCGCGCAGGCCAACTGTTGCTCCTAGCGCGTCCCCGCCAGTGGCTCGACGCCCGGGGCTGTAGCCATATCCGCCAGTTAGAGGACGTGCCCCCCAGGGTCCAGGGCAGCGCTGGATCTGCGCACAGCTGGCACGAGGGCCAAGAGTAGCCCTGGCATTGGAGGGGGTGCCTCATGTTCTTCTCTTCGTGCTCGGGCTCTCCTCCCTGCTTCTCTCTCCTCTGCGGCCGCCCGCCTCCGCTCCACCTCCCGCGGCGCCGACAGCGCGGCGCGCCCCGCCAGCCATTCGGACGCGCTGGCGACCGCTGGCGCTGCGACCCCCCCCCGCCGCCAGAAAAAATGTGACCCCCCGCCCTGGGAATGGCCTTCGACCTGGGCCTCTCCGCAGGGAGCACGCCGGGCTCGGGCCCGAAGCGCGTCCGCGTCCGCGGCCGGGGCGGGCAGGGCCCAGCCCCCCCCCCCCCCGGGGCCGCGACCCCGCGGGCGCGGGGCAAACGCTGCGCAGAGGCCCCGTGCGAATGGAACGCATCCGTGCGGCCGCGCGTCCGCGGGCGCGCGCCCTCTGTCCACGTCGCGAGGGCGCGGGCGCGGACCGTGTCTCCGGGGGGCAAGGAACACACACACAGACACAATGAGTCGACGATTCCCCAGAGCATCTGGGAAACTATGGGAAGTAGGGGAGAAGACAAAAACCCAGAAACTATGGAGAAAGATGGGGAATCCGGTTATCTGTGTGTATTTATTTGTGTGTCCCAGGGCCCCTGCAAGTGTGTCTGCCCCCTGTGATGGGCACAGGGCGAGTGGGTGCAGTATCGGTATCGTTTCACCGACACCCGTCCCCATCCCCCTCCCCCTCGAGACCCCCACCCAGTCGCCACCCCGGCCCCCTCGAAACCCGAGGGGCACGGCCTGTCTCCCCCTCTCCAGCGGGGTAGCTCGGCCAGTGCGGCCCCGGCCACGCCGCCGGGGAGGGGGGTCGGATCGTGGGGAGCCTGGGGACGGGGGTGGGATCGTTCGCAGGTCGGCCAGTGCGCCCCACGAACCCGCTGGGGGGATGGGCTCACGCTCTCTTGCCCCGCGTTCGTGCGGCCGTGCCTCGATGGTGTGGGTGCCTGCCCGCCCCCTTTGAGGGCGGGGGCCGTCCGCGGCGAGCGCTCCGCCAGGCTTCCTTCCCTCCGGGAGCCCGTCTTCGGATCGGCGGCGCAGGACCGATCGAGGAGGAGGAGGAGGAGGAGGAGGAGGAGGAGGAGGAGGAGGAGGAGCAGGATCGGGGGAGGGAGCGGAATCGGGGGATGGGGAGGGTGATGTGAAGGAGGCGGCGGAGGAGGAGGAGGAGGAAAAGGGGAAGGAGGGAAAGGAGGAGGAGGAGGAGGAGGAGGAGGAGGAGGAGGAGGAGGAGGAGGAGGAGGAGGAGGAGGAGGAGGAGCAGGACCAGAGTAAACCCAAGACTCATCAACGATGCTGAAATACACCCTCCCTCCAAGATCCTTCTGCATAGACCCCCTACAAGGTGGTCATTGCCACTGAGGGCTCTGCCCCGTTGGGGGACAACCGCGTGAACATCTTGAAGCGTGCCAAGCACCATTCCAAGGACTTCAACCCCACGAGACCACCTGAGTCTTACGTCTTGGCGATGCAGACTCGTGTCAGAACCCTCACCTGGGACTTCAACACCGCGAATCAACGAAACTATTGCGCCCTGGCAATCCTGAGTCCGTCCCAAGCACCATTGCTGGTACGTTAGTCATGGAAAGCAGTGCAACTGTTGCAACTGTTGGGATCTCGGCGCTAAGGCGAGAGCCACATTTTGAAAACGAACCTCCCTCAAGGAATTCCTGTCAACGCTTAAAACGAATGTGCGCGGCGCTAAGGTGAACGCCACATAAAGAATCGGCCCGCCCTCCATATGCGAGGCTTCTACGAATATTGAAAACGAGTGTGCTTGGCGCTAAGGCGAGAGCCACATTATCGCGAATCCGTGACACTGACTCTTGCAAATGTTGAAAAGGAAAGTGCGCGTCGCTAACGCGAGAGTCACATTAGAAAAACGCCCCGCCTTCAATCCGTGAGATTGTCGCAAATGTTCAAAAAGAGTATGCGCGGCACTAAGGTGAGAGCCATCTTTTGAACTCCACCCGCTCTTAATCCGGGACGCACTTTCATTTTTTTAAACGAAGCGAACGTGCGCGGCGCTGAGACGAGAGCCACATTATCAAAACGCAGCGCTGTGAATCCGTGGCACTGACTCTTGCAAGTGTTGTGAATGAATGTGCGCGTCGCTAACGCGAGAATCACATTAGAAAAAACGCCCCGCCTTCAACCCGTGAGATCGTTGCAAATGTTCAGAACGAGTGTGCGCGGCGCTAAGGTGAGAGCCATCTTTTGAACCCCACCTGCTCTTTATCCGTGAAGCACTTTCTTTTTTCACACGAAACGAACGTGCGCAGCGCTAAGGCAAGAACCACAGTTTGAAAACGGCCCGCCTTTTAATCCGCGAGGCTCTTCCAAATGGTTGAAACGAATGTGCGCTGCGCTAAGGCAAGAGCCACATTTGAAAACGGCCCGCTTTCAATCCACGACGCTCTTCCACATGTTTAAACCGAATGTGCGCGGCGCTAAGGCGAGAATCACATCGTGGAAGCGGCCCGCCTCCATCTGTGAAGCTGTTGCCAATATTGAAGCATCAGGGTCATGAGTGGTGAGGAAGTCTCACGCGAAACGCGTGGCCCGCCCTTTCGATTGGCCTCGGGGTGCGACAGGGAGGAATTATTTATACGGCAAAGGACTGGAGGACGGGGCGAAGGCAGCCCACGCTCGGTATCCGACTGTTGTTCCTTCCGCTGGTCCTTGTGCTTGTCAGTTGCCCCCCCCTCTTGCCATCTGTACCTCGCCCCAAATCTCCTGACCCCCTCCTCTCCACCCTCCTCTCCTGCGCGTTCGTTCACTCCTCTCCCCTTTTACGTTTTCGCCTTCTGCAGTGGCTCCTGGGGCACAGGTTGGCATCGATGACGGGCTCATCGACAGCAGGATGACCACTGAGGACATGGCTGGCCCTTCGCATCTGCTGCAGTCGTTCGCATCTGCCGCCTGGGGCGGAAAGAGGACTTGGAGGACGAAGTGGAGCATGAGGGATGGTGATGTTGATGATGCTGTTGCTGCTGATGATGTTGATGATGCTGCTCATGAGGATGATGATGATGATGATGATGATGATGATGATGATGATGATGATGACGGCGATGGTGATGGCGTTGACGATGACGATGACGATGACGACGATGCTGATGATCATGATCATAGTGATGATGATGACGAGGAGGAGGAGGATGAGGAGCATGATGACGATGCTGATTGTGCTGATGACGCTGCTGATGATGTTTATGCATTTTATGAAGCTGGTGCTGATGATGACGATGCCAATAACGACGACGATGCTGATGTTGCTGATGCTGCTGATTCTGCTTATGCTGGTGATGATGACGATGATGATGGTGAAGATGACGGAGATGAACATAGGGGATGGGGATGCTACGTATCATGATCCTTATAGCAATGATGCTGGCGATGCTGATGATGCTGATGATGATGGTGATGATGATGAAGCTGATGGTGATGATGATGATGCTGATGATGATGATGCTGACGATGATATGATGATGATGATGATGATGATGATGATGATGATGATGATGATGATGATGATGATGATGATGATGATGATGATGATGATGATGATTGTGATGATGACGATGGTGGTGCTGTTGTTGGTGGTGTTGATGCTGCTGATCATGGTGATCACGATGAAGACGGTGAATCCTTCGGAGATGGGGATAGGGGATGAGGATGATACGTGTCATGCTCATGCTAGTGATGATGATGATGATGATGATGCTGATGATCATGATGATGATGATGCTGACGATGCTGATGTTGATGATGATGTGGATTTTGATGATCATGATGTTGTCGATGACGCTGATGATGAGTATGCTACTGACGATGCCGGTGCTGCTGATGATGATGATGATGCTGCTGATGATGATGCTGATGATGATGCTGATGATGATGATGATGATGATGATGATGATGATGAAGCTGATAATGATGATGGTGATTTTATGGATGAGGAGGGTGAGGAGGAGGGAGAGGAGGGTAATGAGGAATAGGAGGAGGTGGACGAGGCAAGATGATCAGGGAGGGAGGAGGATCACCATGCTGGTGATGGGTTATTAAGGTGCTGCGTAGATGCTCATGATGGTGAGGATGGCGCCGTCGATGATGCTGATGATGGAGAGGACAGCGTTCGTGAATATGGTTTGCAATGGTGCTGCTTCAGATGATCATGGTGTGATGAGACCGCTGTTTCTAGCTGCGCTGCTGTTGATGCGCACCCATGCGTAACCTGCCAGGAGTAATGAACCATATCGAGAGGATGCATCAGCCCGCCCCTCCGTCACCGCCCCATGGCACCATGGTTGAGAGGGAGGTAGGAGACATTATTACACTACGGCCATGCGTTTTCGCATGCCCACGATGATTTCGTGGGTCGGCGTTGGACCTCCCCGCACGTCCACGGCACTTGGAACCCGCTAGATCCCTCACCCCCCCCTTGGATGCTACACACGGTTGGCGTTGTAACACTAGCGCGCGATGTGACGCCGCGGGCTCGCTCGTTCCATGCTAGCCGCACTTTGGGGATGGCGTGCGCCGAAGAAGCCCTGGCAAGATAAACGCGAGCACAGAGGGGACATTCGCGGGGGGGTCGCCTCGCAGGGATAGCGTGCTTGTCGGAGATCGGTGCGACACGCTACTTTCCCAACGCCAACGTGACACCAGAACAGCACGCCCTCCTCGCCCCCCTTCGCCTTGTTGCCTCCGTTCCATCCGTCCTTCAGCCTCTGCCCCCGCTCAAGTACGGCTTCCGCCTCCTTCTTGTCGGGGGTGGGGGGGCGCGAGAGATCAGGCAAGGGCCAACCAGACCTCCGACAACAACCAACATGCGCCGCCCCCTTCTATTTCCCATGCCCCTTCTCATCATTGTCGTACTCTTGCTTGATTTCCCAAGTAACCTTCTCGTCGCCCACGGCTGGACGCGGCGGAGCAAATTGGACAGGATTAAGTCAGAGGTTGGATCGTGAGCAGCGGGTCAGGTGTTGGTTAAGCAGCTGCAGATGGGCCTTTTTCTGTATGCTGAATGTGCTCTCGTTTCCTTGAATGCCAGTGCTGGGCTCATTTTCCCTTGCGCCCGTCTCCTCAGCCATCGGCGGCGCCAGGGAGCGGAAATGAGCCACTCTGTTGGAAGGGGGGGGGGATGGCGATGTGGAGGGAGGGAAGGAGGGGAGAGGAGTAGGAGGAGGAGGAGGAGGGACGGAACGGAACGGAACTCCAGAGAACCGTTTGTCGTGTTTGTTTCGTGTTGTTGCGACAGGTTCGGATGAAACCAACGCAGGGGGGCTACCAAACCGCCAGGCGAGAGGATTCCCAGAGCATCGCCGAAAGCTAGCGCCTCTCCCCGAGGACGGCCGAGGGAACGCATTACCCAGAACGGGTCCCAGCAAGGAGTAGGGGAGGGCGACACGACAGCGAAGGGGAACGACCCAAGGGCACAGGAGGCCCAGAGGGCCTCTGAGGAGGGGGGATGGGGTGATCTACTCCTCGGTCGAATTCCTCATTCGAAACTCTCTCTGGCGATGTGTGCGCTGCTGTAGAGGTTCAACAAATCGTGTTCCCAGTGAGGTGTTACGATTTTTGAATACCCGCTAGCACAGGCTGAATCAGGAGCCTCAGAGCGCCTACCTCTCCACTCAGAAGTCGTCGGAGCCCCGGTCCTGGGGTCGGCGGCCTCGCAGAGGGTCTCGGATCGGTCGAGGGGGCCGTCGGGTTCGAATGCTTCGGAGAAGTAGGCGTGGAGGAAGGAGTCGAGGGCCTCGGCACCCTAGGGGGTCTCGTAGCGGTAAGGGGGCCGTAGGAGTCGAAGGCTTCGGAGCCTTAGGCGTGGTGGAAACAGTGGAGTGCCTCGTAGCAGTGGTCGAGGGAGCCGCAGGAGCAGAGGGCCTCGGATCAGTAGGCGCGGAGGATTGCGTAGAGGCCTTCGGAGCAGTAGTCGCCCTCGGAGCGGCAGGCGAGGCGGAAGGTGTCCCGAGCATCGGGATAGAATAGGGGTTTGTCGAAAGAGTGGGGGGTCTCGATGTAGTCGGCATCTGGCTTACGGCATTCAAGAACTGAACGCCCACTCCGTCTTGCAGCCCAGTCTGAGTGTGGAAGCATCCCCACACATTTTGTCAGTCGTACCATGATCACCGCCGCTTGGTGTCGTAGAGACAGCCGCTCGTCCTCCCCCAAGGTGCAGACCACCTCTCAGGGGGGGGTCAGGCATGAAGGCAGTGCATGCCGAGGGGTGCGGGCTTGGCGTTCCCGTGGCCGCGATGATCACTATTCTTATTTTCGCGCGTGAAGGCTCTCCCACCCGCGCCCGCAGCTCCCTCTCCATGTGGGTCGATGGCGCTCGCCCCTGCTTCCACTCCGCTCCCGTCTGGACCAGCGCGTCGATGCTGCACGACCGCGTCGCGGGGTGGAGGCCGAGCGTCAGCCCGCGCTCGCTGGCATCGTAGCATCGGTCCATCTTGCAGAGCCTGAGCAGGTCGCGCTTCTCGGGTGCTTCACAGTACCCGAGCAGCTGTCGGAGTTCGAACCGCTTCGCGGCACGGGCAGCTCACACGGCCTCTGTGCGCAGCAGTGGTGCTGTCGACAGGCCGCCGAAGATTCCCACGTGAGGGGGACCGTGGTTTTGTCCTTTTGCCGCCTGTCTCGGCAATCGGAGGGAGGAAGGGGAGGGTGGGAGGATCCTCCTGCAGCCTCCCCCGTCTCTAAGGTCACCATCATGCTGCCCATGCTCATGCCATTGTATCTTGTGCTCTCCCCTGCCTCGCGTCGGCTCGTGTCTACTGCAGTGCATGCCCGACGCTGCAGGCGCGACAGTGTGCCCCTCCCCCCTCAGCCAGCGCAAGAAAGGGGGGAGGATGAGGAAGAGAAGGACGACGGAATTGATCTGGTTTCATCGGTAAATGGATTGGTCCTCGTATCAGATAAAGGAGCGTTCGTTGTCATAATTGATACAGGCTTGGCAAGAGTCGGAGGAGGCGTCGAGGCCAGATAGTCGTCCAGGTGCAGCTTGGCTGCATCATGATCTTCCCCTCCTTTTGGGTGGCAGCGATCAGCGCGCCTGAAGGAGAACATAGTGGAGATGAACAACGGCTGCATTTGCTGCACAGTCAGAGGTGCGTGCGGGGGCAAGGGCTGAACGAGGAGGGGACGCGGAGTGAGACAAACAGGATGCTGTGTGCTTCGTTCGTCTGGGGCTTCCATGGCGATTCACACCGCCGCGGCTCGATCCGCCTAGGAATCCTAGTCAGAGTTCGGCACGCCCCGTGACAGCTCTGTGGATCGACACCTAGAGAAGAGAGGGGATGTCGACCAGTGGCACGGGAGCCCATACCTCCATCGACCCATTCTTTTCTAGCCCTCCTCTTCAGTTTGTCAGACAGTCCTGTTTGGCACTCACGCTTGGCCTGTTTCGCCCCGTTCGTCTTCCTTGTCTCCTCTGCTCGCCTTTTGATTCCTTCTCCTGGCACGTCTTGTGAAACACCAGTCCATGCGTTTACGGAGTTGGGGGCGCGAGTTTGTCAGACAAGTATGTTTGGCTTCGCTTGCACCCTCTTTCTCCAACCTCAGGTTCTTCGTGTACGCTCGGTTATTGCAGGTTGGCCCTATCGTCGTTCTGGGTTTCTTTGGAGCTTGCGACGTGCCCGCGTCTCGGTTGTTTCTGGCGTTGTGTCTCTCTTTGCTTGACCCCTCTTCCAGCCAAGTTTGCCCGATCATTTTGCATACCGACCCCAAGCCTCCTGGACAGTTGACTGACGCCCTCCCACGCTTCACACGCAGCCCCCTGCCGAACTGCGGAGCAGGCTCCTCGGAGACCTCTGCGCTGAAGAGGCGCTTCGCCTGCGCGCATCCTGCCGGGCCGCTCGCGCGGCGACGAGCGTGGAGCAGGGCTGGACCCAAACGCAAACGCTGTTTTGCCGGACTTCGGCCGTGTCTTGCGTTTCGTGTTGGCGGGGAGGCGCAGGAGAACGGGCAGGGCCGAACGAACAGCAGAACGAACAGCTGAACGAACAGACAACTCGTAGGTCCAGCCCTGGCGTGGAGTCCTCGGCAGCCGCGTCGTTTGGAGCGGCGCGCCCCCGAGCGGGCCCCAGGCTCGGCTCGCTCCGTCAGCGGTGCGAGGCGTGGGGCCACGTGCGCAGCCCCTCCGAGGCGGCAGGGCTCGAGGTGAGCGACCGGGCGCCCTGCGCGCGGTCGCTGGTTCTCGGACGCAGTCCCGTCCTAGTTGTCGCGGACTTGTGCCACACATTGTCGGTAATAGATAGCACGATGATCACATATATACATCTATCTATGTTTGTAGGTTTGTATGTATATATATAATTATGTATATATATATGCATGTATACATCGTTGCACACACATTTATATATGTATATGTATGTATGTATGTATGTATGTCTGTATGTATGTATGCATGTATGTATGCATGCATGCATGCATGCATGTATGCATGTGTGTATGCATGTATGTATGTATGTAGGTAGGTATGTAGGCATGTGTGTATGTATGTATGCATGTCTGTCTGTCTGTCTGTCTGCCTGTCTGTCTGTCTGCCTGCCTGCCTGTCTGTATGTATGTATGTATGTATGTATGTATGTATGTATGTATGTATGTATGTATGCATGCATGCATGCATGCATGTATGTATGTATGTATGTATGTATGTATGTATGTATGCATGTATGTATGTATGTATGTATGTATGTACATGTATATGCACTTGTTCTCTGAACCCGTTTCTCTTGGAACAATGGGCCGCAGAGGCAGGTGCCCAGGCCGACGGCCGAGGAGGCGGCCAGGGCCGAGCGCGCCGCCTCCTGGCGCGACGAGCTGGCGGAGGCGGCGGAAGGAGCTACCGGATTCCTGCACCGCTTCTGCAAGCTTGCCCCTTGTCTGGCCGCCGGGGCGAGCGGCCGCCCCGGCCGCGTCGGCAGCGCCGGCGCAGGTGGTGGCAGCGGCGCCGGGGGAGCGGGCGCAGGTGTGGCAGGTTGACCAGCCATCGCAGCGGGAAGCGGCCGCGGCTCACCGCCCAGAGCCAGCAGCGCTGTGAGACCTGGCCATGCGCTTCAAGATGCGCGCGGGGCTGGGGGTGGACAGCTGGCACCCTCCCCGGCCGGGCGGGGTTTCAGGCGGCGGCGTCCAGGCCGCGCCCAGCGCGCTGGAGGAGACAGAGCGGACCTTGGTGCGGCCGCGCCGAGCGGACCGAATCGTAGTCTTCGCCATTCCCAGGTCGGCCACTAAAGACAGTACCATCGGGCTGATGCCCGCGTCGGTGAGGATCTGGGAGAAGCTTCGGGCGCCCTGCTTGCAGCAGTGGTGCCGTGGGCACCCGCGAGAGTGGGCCCGCGCCGAGCATGGGCGGGGGGGGGCCTGAGATGGCGGCGCGGGAGGTCCTGGTCGCGCATGAGGCGGCGGGCCCTCGTTCGGACGACCCTGATCTCGAAGCTGTCTTCGCAGCCACCATGGACCCGATCGAAGCCTTCGAGAAGGTGCTCATGGCTTTTGGGGAGCTGGCCTGCGCTGGAGCATCCCGCCGTCCATCGCGGCAGCGGTAATGTCATCGTTCGCCGTGGCTCGCGCTCGAGTGGTCGAGGGCTGCTGCGCGGCCAAGGTGGGGGCGCAAATGGCCCTCGTTGCGGGCGGCAGGTACTCGGTCGCCTTGCTAAGGATGCTGCTCATGGGAGGGATGGGCCTCCTCGCAGCGCGCTGCCCATGGGTCGATTGGAAACGCTACATCGACGACGTGCGTGCGCATCAACGGAGGCGGCAGAGGGCTCTGGTCGACGACGCGCCTGAAGACGCGGCAGCGGCCATGGTGCAGTTCGCCAGCGCGGACCTGGCCTTATCCCTGGGAACGGGGGACACGCGCTGCCAGCTGGCCAGCGCGCCACGGCTCCGCGGCGCGCTCAAACCAGGTATGGCGAGACAATGAATCGAGGTTCAGGGGGCGGGGGTCTACCTTGGCGTCGGCATGCGCGTGTCCAGGAAGGCTGGCAAGGGCAAACGCGCGCAGGGGATGAGAGGCCTGCAGCGCCGCTCCAGCAGGCGGGCCAACCTGCGCGGCCAGGGCAAGAGGATGGCGAGTGGAGTGGCTTCTGTTCTCCGCGCTGGCATCAATGTGTCTTCCTTTAGAGTAGCGGCGCGGTCGCTGCGCAGCAAGCCGGGCGGCGCGCCCCCCGCCCTGCTGCTGGCCGCCGAGGGCTGCAACGGCGACCCATCTAAGATGTGTCGGCCGCGCCCGTGGCGGCTTAGGCCATGGCGGCCTGGGGGCGGTCGCTTGCGCCAGCGGTGCTCGCCCAGGCGTGGCGTAGACGGCAGAGAGAGAGGTCGGCATGGGGGGCGGTTGGGCGGCGGCGCGCGGGCTGGCGGGCGCGCGTGCGAAGTCGCTCCAGCGCGCGGGCTGGCCCTGGCCCGCGTGGGGCACCTGCCGCGCGCGGGCTGAGCGAGGCGGGTTTGGCGGAGGTTCGCCCGATGGGCGCCCGGGCGATGTTTCGGGAGGACCTGGGGCGGGAGTTCCGGGCCCGCTGCGCCTCGAAGCCCGCCCTGGCCCAGATTGCGCCGCGGCCGCCGCTGGCTCTCGGCGGCCGAGCTGAGGCGGGGCCCCCGCCAGCCAGCGGGGATGCGCGCGGCCAATGCCGCGCGCCAGGCGGTGCGTCGCGGGCCGCGGGCGCAGGGGGGTTCCACGAGATCGGCAGGCCCGGCTCGCCGCTGCGTCAGGCGCGCGGCAATGACGTCTGCGCGCCGCGCCATCGGCATCATGAATGCGAGGGGCCTCGCCGGGCGCGCGGCGGCGGCCTGGGCCTTCGAGGCGGTGGAGGAGCGCGTCCGCTAGCATTTTGAATCCGAGAGTGAGGCCCCAGCGGGGCGCCCCCGCCATGGGCGGCGCCCGAAGGCGCCAGCGGCAGGAGGGGAGATTGAAGAAGGCGCCGTCGGCTTCGGAGGTGGCCTCGACGTGCCCGAGGTGGGCCCTGGAAGAGGCGGCGTTGAGATGCTATGGGCTGGTCGGCGTCAGTTGGCCCTGGCGGGCAGGGGTGCGCCAGTGCGCGGGGCGTTTCGCCAGTGACCTCGCCCGCTCAGCGCGCCGTCGAGCGCGCGGAGCCGCGGGCCTTCCCGTGCGCGCCGCGCCAGGGCGGAGGCGATGGGCGCGACGGAGTCTTTCGTGGTCTACGCGGACAACCCGGCGATAGCGCTGGGAATGCGCGGAGGGCGGGCGCGGCGCCGACGCGTGGCGCGCGATTTGGTTTGTTGTGGACCGCGACTTGCCCTCTGGGCGCGCTGCGCGCTGCGGGGCGCATCGCAGCCGAGAGGCGATCGCGGCTGGTAGAGCGGCGCGCGGCTCGTGGCAATCGCGGGGCGGGCCGTCTTGCTAAGCTGGCCGCCGACGGAGATGCCGGCTATTGGCGCGAGCAGGCTGTCAAAGGGGGCCAGCGAGCAAGTCGCGTGGGCCCTGCGCAACCTCAACCTCGGCCGGCGGCGCGGGCTGGTCGATTCCTGGGGCGGCGCCCGGGGGCGGCCGACAGCGGCCGTGTCGCCGGCGAGACGCCTGCCAGGCGCTGCCGTTAGATCTGGCGTCGCGCGATCTGGAGGCCGCGGTCAAAGGTGTCTGGCGCGGGGCGCGCGGGAGGCAAGCTTGCGCGGAAGGCTTCAGGAAGCACCTCTGCCGCGGCCCTTGAGCAGCCATGCCCTGGAGAAGACAAGACGACCAGAGGAGAGCAGGATGCAGCGTCGTCCTGGGCAGGGCGCCGGGGCAGCGCGAACCGCTGACCATCGCGACCGAGGTCTGCCGCGCCGCGCGGCAGGGGCCCAGCGCGCGGCGAGGGCTTTGCAGGGCCGAGCTGGAGAGGTTGGATGGCGAGGGTTACCTCCGCGAGTTGGAGCCCCTGCAGGCCCGCGAGGGGATCGCGCGGATCTACCTAGTGGGGCTGGTGGCAGGCGAGCGCCCGCCTGAAGGGCAACCGCCTGTTGGCGTCGCGTTGCTAAACGCGCTGGCTCGAGAGCGCCCCCGATCGCCGAGGAGGCCGGGCGGCGACGAGACCGACGGGCTGCTGGGCCAGGGGGGGTTCCAGAGGCCAGCGGCGACAGGGGGGGGGGAGGGCGCCGAGTAACCGGGGCTCCTTCGCGACCAATTCCAGCGACGAGCGCGGCGACCGGGACATCGAGCAAGGGGCGCCCGAGGAGGGCATGGCAGGCCCAGCTCGGGTGGAGGCTGTGCCAGTCGGCCCGCGGGCAGGCCCGTCGGCCCGCGGAGCAGTTCGGCGCCCTCCGCGGAGGGCCCCGCGGTCGACAGATGGAGCTCGGCGAGCAACAGTCAGGGCCGCAGGCGCGCGCGGCCGGGCGGTTCCAGAGGGGCGCTGCGGCGCTTCCTCGACCCTCCGAGTCACTTCCAAGATCGACGAGACCGTGGACTGGCTACCGCCCAGTGAGCAGGCCGCCCAGGGAGGTTAAGAAGCCGAGGTTGGAGGCGCCGCCGCGCTTGGGGAGACTGCGCCTGGCGAAAAAATCGCGCCTGGTCGGCGCCGGGCGACGAGATGGGCCTCGCAGAGGAAGAAGTGGACCGGCTGCGAGACGACTTGTACGAGCTGGAGATGCTGAGTGACGACGTTGGCGAGCCGACGGGCCCCGCCGATCGAGGGGGAATGCGTCGACCCGGCGAGCGCGCGCGCGGAGCTTTCCGTCGGCGTGGCCCTCGCGGCAGCTGCCGCGGCAGCGGCGGACTCGGGGCAGTTGGGGGCTCGCAGCCGCGCGAGGGTGGGGGGGCGCAAGAGTCGCGCCTTGGCGCGGGCAGCCGAAGAAAAGGCGCGCCTGGGTACTCAGTGGCGGCGGGGGACAAGCACCGGCAGCCGCGAGCGAGGTGGGTCCCCGCACTGCGCAGGCGCGCAGTGCCGCGGACGGCCTAGCAGGCGCAGTCCCAGAGGGGGCCGAGGTGGCAGGGGGCGGTGGCTCCGAGCCTGGGCAGGCGTCGGTGATGGGAGTGCAGCCGCGGCTTTTGCGGGCGCCGCGCAGGCCGACTACCCTGGCGGGCGGCGAGAGGGCCGCGGAGAAGTTCCACTCGGTGAGGCAGGCGCACGGCGACCTCGCGCGCGTCATGCGTGGTGCCCACGCCAGGAAGAAGACGGACGGACTGTGCAGAGCGTGCCCAGGGTGACCAGAGCAGCCCGCTGCCAGCAACGGGCGGCAGAAGGGCCGCGCAAAGCGCATCCTCTCGGAGTCGTGAAGTTTTGCAGGTTCGGGCTCGCCTAGTGAAAGGGCCCACAGGTGAGTGGAGGGGTGCGCCCCTCGCTCCGTGCGGCAGTCGAGAGCTTTCTCGTTCCGAAGACATTTGACTTCGCGGAAGGCCGAAGCGCCTTTCCAGTGTCCCTGCGGGGTCCCAGCGCCGCAGTCCCGTGGGCTTTGAACACGGATGTGCGGAAGAACGGAAGCACGGACTGATCCACATGTATTGCAACACATATATTGCACGTTGTTTTGTTTTGCTTTGCACTTGCGGCGCGTTTCTGATTGTTCAGAACATGGTTTCCACTACGTAGGTTACACAACACATGTTGCACAGTACTGGCTGTACCACATACAGCATGTTTTTTTTTTTTTTTTTTTTTTTTTTTTTTTTTTTTTTTTTTTTTTTTTTTTTTTTTTTTTTTTTTTTTTGTTTTTTTTTTTTGCACAGCATCGACAGCATTACTCGCATTGCACAGTATAGTTTGCCACAACAACGCTGTCTGGGGTTCGCGCTGGCAAGCATGTGCAGGCCGTCTTGCTGTTAAGTTGTTTCCGCTGGTCTCCTGTTTTTTTGTTGATGTCTCCCTGAGAGCGTTTCAGGAAACTCCCAAGGTGTCTTGACGTCATCGGGGTGGTCTTCTGGATCATCTTCGCTTGGGCGCACTAAGGTGGTCCTCTTGTGGTGCGGGTGCAGCCGTTTGGGGCCCTTCCAGAGGCACTCTTGAGCCCTCTTGTGGTTTTCCTGGGCCGTTTTGAAGGTTTTCTGGGCCATTGGGGCCGTCTTGAGACCTTGTTGGGCGTTCCAGAGGCCACAGTCAGCCGAAACACGTACGAGACAGCACCCATCCATGAATGTTTCTGTTTCTCGTCTTCGATATCCTCAAGCGCAGTTTGGATACTTCCGTGGGCCGGTTGCCATCGCAGACATCTGAGAGCCTTGAGAAACCGCTATGGAGGCGTCGGGCCGCCCAAAAGCCTTGCATCATGCAGGGAGGGGGATGGGCGGTGCGCGCACCAGGGCGCAGTGAGGGAACTTGCAGAAACCCTGGCAGACAGCAGTCTGCATAATACCGCGCCCCATCGTATAATGGGGCCTGATGGCGGTTTTGTGCAGTGGCAGGAGGTGGAAGCCAGCCTGGCAAGCATATGGCAGTTCAGAGTCCGTTGCGTTTTTTGTCGTGTCGCTGGCCTGTCAAGCCAATTGCAGTCCAGAGTCCGATGCGTTTTTTGTTGTCGTGCCGATGTGATACATCCCGATGTGTTGCCAAGCATACTGCAGCGCAGAGTCTGGTATGTACAGCATTCTACGTTTGGATTTCGGGCCGCGTTCGATGAGGCGGGCCAGCAGGAACAACCCAGTAAGCATGCAATGTGATCGCAGCGGAGTCACTCGTCGCGTGCTGGTGGTGGAAAGATGGGCGGTCTGCCTGTGGCCTGGCGGGCCTCAGCTCTGGCTCAGCATGGCTTGATAGGTGCTTCCGCTTTGGCGCTAGCATCGTTTTCGGCTCAGAACTGTGATCTCGCACGAGCGCGGGACACTTTCGTCAATCTGAGTCGTAACCTCGTCTCCTGCAAGCATCGCGTGTGTTCTCTTCCCTTCTCCCTCCAGAGAACTCTGGACACCTCTGGTTCGGCGCCAAGGGGCGCCCACCTTTTGCAACAATTGGCTGGCATCTCTGTTTCGTCTCTTCCACCCCTTGGACGCCACAGCTCTACCGAGAAACGCCCAACAGGACCCCCGAATATCTCTGTCTTTGGCAACCTGAGCCTGAACGTGCCAAAACTTATTTAATCGCTTCGCTCATTCCGCCGGCCTGTATTGGTTCACGGCTGTCGAGTGCCCGTGTGCTCGTTGTCAATGGGGTGCTGCTGGGTCGTTTTTTTGTTTATGGCTGGCTGGCTTTGGGTGATTTCGCAGGCGGGAACCATTCTTTGCCCGCCTTAACCTTCTGTTTCGGAAGGTGGCGGCTTGTGAATACGATCGCAGGGAACAAGACAACATTCAGCAGTTTCCTTTTTGCATTATTCGGGCCCCTTGTCGCTTGTTGGGGCCTCTTAGGGGCCTCTTGGGGCGTCCAGGAGGCCTCTTGGAGCGGAAGGCTCGGATTTTCGGTTCGTGGTCTCTCTTGGGGCCTTCTTGGGGTCGTATTGGACCATCTTGGGCGCCTTTTGGGCTGTCGTGGGGCTCTCTTGGACGGTCGTGGGCCTTTCTTTTAGGTCTCTTGGGCCGTCTTGGGGTGGTCTTGGAACCTTCTTGGGCCGTCTTGGAGCATCGGAAAGGCGAAGAGCCGAGGAAGCCAAAAACCTTGAGGAAACCAAATGGAACTCAATGGTTTTGGCGCTCTGAGGCTTCGTGGACGTTCATTGGGATCTCGTTGGATGCCTCTCGAGGGCTTCTTGGAGACTCTCGGGAGTCGTTGTCGAGCCTCTTGGGGTCTCTTTCGGGCCCCTTTTTCGCCTTTTGGGGCCTCTTGGGGGCCTCTTTGAGCCTCCAGGAGGCCTCTTGGAGCGGAAGGCTCGGATTCTCGGTTCGTGGTCTCCATGTTGGGCCCCTCTTGGGGCCCTCTTGGGGTTCTATTGGACCGTCTTGGGCGCCTCTTGGGCTGTCGTGGGGCCCTCTTGGGCGGTCTTGGGGCTCTCTTGGAGGCCTCTTGGGCCGTCTTGGGGTGGTCTTGGAGGCTTCTTGGGCCGTCTTCGAACGTCGGAAACGCGAAAAGGCGAGGAAGCCAAACACCTTGAAAAACCCAATGGAAATCAATAATTTTGGCCTCTTGGGGCTCTCTTGGAAAGGGTCGGGGCTCTCTTGGGACGTCTTGGAAGCTTCTTGGGTCGTCTTGAGGCCGTGTTGGGCGTCTTTTGGCAACCTGAGCCTGAACGTGCCAAAATTTATTGATATCCTCTCGTTCACTCCACGAGATCCCGTGGATCTCCCTTCTTCTCCTCCTGTCCTCGGTCGTCCGAGGCCAGGATTTACCTATATCCCCCCCTGGGAACTCCAGGGCCCTGGGCAGCAGTGGATGTGGACATTTTCGGGCCCCCTGGGGCCCGACGATATTCGTACCAGCGGCCTCCCGATGCCCTGGGAGGTCGGTGCCCAAAGTGCTTGACGTGGAGCAATCCCAGGCTCGGAGGCCCGGAGGATGGCGCGGTGGGTTCTGCGGAGTGCGCAGCCTCATCGGAGCCGCGCGCAGCAAGTGCCGCCTTATCTGCGGGGCGCCCGGGGCCCCAGCGAGGTGACCTCATCGCCGGGCTCAAGAAGTTCGTCAAGAGCTCCCAGAAGCGCGCCGGCCCCCCGCGCCGGGTGGGGGACGTCACGGTCGACGGCGGCAGCGGCCTCGTGCACCGGTTGGGGTTTCGGTGGGCCCCGTCGGCCGGCCGAGCCCTGGCACGGCGTGGAAGGCCGCTGCTGCCTCGGCCAGGGAGGCCCCGCGGTGGCCGTCGTGTGAGCTAGTCGGCCCTGCACGGGTGCCCTCACGCCCCCTCGACCCCCAGCTCACCACCCACCAAACCACCCCAACCCAACCCGAAGGCTAATATTTTCCCTCGATTTCCAGTGGGGGGGGGTTCGGGAAACATCGAAAAAACACGTATGGAACCCGAAATTCGGGCCTTCGGGTTGGGTTGGGGTGGTCTGGTAGGTAGTCACCAGCCTCGCGAACCGTACATCCTCTGGCCTGCTTGTGACCTCGGAAGGTCGGAGGTGGACGGAGCTTCTGCCCTGACACGTCGGTGAAGGAATGGGCCGTTTTCGGTTCGCGAGAGGGCGTCGCAGGCCGTCATTTCTGCGGGTCCGGGTCCGTCGGTTTCGGTCCCATGCCGTTGTCACCAAGGGGAGATTTACTAAAGGGAGGCTTGTCCACCGCCGAGAAGAGTCTTGCATCCTCTCGGGTGTCATCTGTCTTCGGTCGCGACTGTACAGAGGGCTGGGCGAGCGCCGGGAGGGCACGTACATGAATGCAGTGCAGGAGTGGGAGACAGAGGTGGGGGCTAAGACTGAGGCTGTGGCAGGGACTGGGGTAGCGGCGGAGCGGCAGAGAGATTGAGGGACAGGGAGGCAGGGAGGGGAGGGAGAGCGAGGCGGAATGCGAGAACGAACAGGTCGGAAAGGGAGGGAGCGAGAGAGAGAGAGAGAGGGAGAGAGAGAGAGAGGGAGGCAGAGAGAGATATTATATATAGGTATCTGTTTATAGCTTGCCCCCTGTGATCATACATGTTGCCTCCTCTCTTATCCTCTTCCGCCCTCTCTTTATCCTCCTTATTCTCCTCCTCTTCCCTCTCCCTACTCTCCTCATTCTCATTCTCCTTCTCCTCCCTGTCCTCCGGTTGTGGTGCATTCCAAAGGATTCCGATTGAGAGGATTTCGAATATATTCCTTATGTGGATCTTTACAACGGATTCCTTTTGTCAGGCTTTCCATAGAATCCCTTTTCTGGCGTTTTCCAAAGGAATCATGTTGTGAGGCTTTCCAATGGAATTCCTTTGTGGTGGTTTCCAAAGGATTCCTGTTGTGAGGCTTTCCAATAGAAATGCTCTGTGGTGTTTCCGAAGGATTCCGGTTGTGAAGTTTTGCCAAGCATTTCCAATTCCATTGCACTTTAATTCCCTCCATTTCTTGTTTCATCTCCTCTCTCTCTCTCTTCCCTCTCTCTCACGCAATCGGAATCTTTTGGAAAGCGCAACAAAGGAATTCCATGGGAAAGCCTCACAATAGGAGTCCTTTGGAAAGCACCACAAAGGAATTCCATTGGAAAGCATCACAGCAGGATGCCATTGGAAAGTGCCACAAAGGGATAGTATTGGAAAGCCCCACAACTGGAATCTCTGTGTGAGCCCCCCTCACAGGGATTCCGTTTGTGAGGCTTTCAGTCAAATCCTGTTTTGGAGCTTTCCAAAGGATTCTTTTTGTGACGCTTTCCAATCGGCATGCCCACTCTTTGTGGTGCTTTCCAAAGGATTCCGATTGCGAGGATTTCCAATCGAATCCTTTTCGTTGTGCTTTCCGACGTACTCCTGTTGTGAGGCTTTCCAATCGTATCCTTTTGTTGTGTTTTCCAACGGATTTTTGGTGCGAGGCTTTCCGATGGAATTCCTTTGTGGTGCTTTCCAGAGAACTCCGGTTGTGAGAGAGGGACAGAGATAGAGAGAGCGAGAGAGAGAGAGAGAAAACAAAACCATATAATAAAAGTAGGGGGGGAGAGTGAGAGAGGGAGAGAGAGAGAGAGAGAGAGATAAAGAGAGAGAGAGAGAGAGAGACAAAGAGAGAGAGAGAGAGAGAGGTGAGGAGGGGAGATGGGGGGAGGGGGGCATTGAAAACAGTTGTGTGTTTCCAGCTTTTCCTGTTTTTCCCAGAGACCACCCCATTGAAAAACGTTGTGTTTTCCAGCTTGTCCAGCTTTTCCCAGAGACTACCCCATTGAAACACGCTGTGTTTCCAGCTTTTCCAGCTTCTGGAGACCACCCTATTGAAAAACGTTGTGTTCTCCAGCTTTTCCAGCTTTCCCCAGAGACTACCCCATTATTGAAAAGCCATGTGTGTTCCCAGCTTTCCCAGCTTGTCCCACAAACGATGTGTTTTCACGCTTGTCCTTTTGTTTTAGCTTTTTTTCCCAGACGCTACCCCATTGAACCACGCTGTGTTTTCCAGCTGTTCCAGCTTTTCCCAGAGATTTCCCCTTTGAACAACGATGTGTTATCCATCTTTTCCAGCTTTTCCCACTGACTACGCAGCAGCGTAGTGTCTGGGAAAAGTTGGGAAATGCTGGAAAACGCAGCGTTGTTCAATTGGGCGTTTTTCAATTTGATTAGTGTCTGGGAGTTTGTCAATGGGGTAGTCCCTGGGAAAAGTTGGAAAAGCTGGGAAAGTTGAAGAGCACAATGTGTTTCAATGGGTAGTCTCTGGGAAAAGCTGGGACAGCTGGAACACAGCGTTTTTCAATGGGGTAGTTTCTGGGAAAAGTTGGAACAGCTGGAACAGTTGGAAACACAGCTTTTTTCAATGGGGTGGTGTGTTGGAAAGGTGGAACAGCTGTGAAACACACTGCATTTTTTCAATGGGGTAGCGTGAGACGGTATACATATACATATATCTATATATACACATACATATATATACACATTTACATATACATATACATGTAGAGAGAGAGGGATCGGAAGAGAGAGACATATATAGTACGGAGAATACGCGGTCGAGTATGCGGAGGATAATGTAGGATCACAGGGGGCGACCATATATCTACACATACACATGGATGCATGCATGCATGCATGTATATATCTATAACCTACATGTGTGTATGTAAGTATGCACATGCATGTATGCATGCATGTACGTACGCATGTGTATTTCTGCGCATGTGTACATATACATACATGGATTGATATCTTTCCGGGGGTACAGGGGAGAGGCCCCGGGGGCGTCGACAGCCTTTCACCCAAGGGGTAGCCAGGGGGGCCCGGGGGCCCAGATGGCGTCAAGACGACCCCTGGATGGTTCAAGATGGCTCCAAGATGGCTTCAGGTGGCTGTCAGGATGGCCAAGAGGACTCAGAAACGATTTGCGTCGCCCTGAAAGGCCTCAAGTGGCAACAAGAAGCTCTCAGTACGCCCCCAGAGCGGCCCAAGAGAGCTCCCAACCGCAGGGTTCTGATTCATTTAAGCGTTGTTGCTGTTTTGGTGTCGCGAGCATCCAAGACAGCCTGAGAGGCCTCCAAGATTACCCAAAAGGGCCCCACAAGGGCTTCCAGCCAGCCCCAAGACTGCCCAAGTGGATCCCCAATCGGCCCAAGGGAGTCCCAAGACGGCCCAAGGGGGCGCCAAGATGTCTCCAAGATAGCTTCGAAATACACCTGAAAAGGCCTCGAGAGGCCCTAGGAGGGCCCCGCCGAGCTGAAGATGGCCGAAGAGGGCCCAACGACAACCCCAGAGGGTCCGAAAGGGACCCCAAAACGGCTTCGAGAGGCCCCTCATGGGCCCTTCGGCACGTCTCCAAACCATCTTCTCTCGCGTCCCCTCACACGTCCCGCGGGGCTCTCAGACTCCCTGTTTCATATTTTCACGCGTTCCTTGAGCCCTCCAGATTGCCTTCAGCAGTCCGAGAAAGTTCCTGACTGAACCGTCCATTCTGGGCCGGCCACTTTACCTTTTCCTGCTGTTGTCATCGCTCTTCCCTCCTCTCTCATCCGTCCTCCCATGCGCAAAAAGTCTTTCGATACCACCCTGCCTACTGCACTCCATGTTGCGCTACGGCACATCGGGCGCCGTAGCGTCTACCGCGCAAACACCCACGCCAGATTTCCTGGTGTACGCTTAGTCCCCGGGGGCCTTTGGTTCCTCCTCCTCCGCCTGGCCAGTCCCACACCACCTGAGCTTTTCGCTCAGCTGGCGACCGACCAGGCAAGTGTCGCTCAGCCTTGCGCGCGCACAGCGCGTGCACAGAGACCGCTCCCGTATGTTTCAGGTAGTTTTCTTTTTGAGGCATTCGTTAGTTGTTTGACGACGAATTCTGGGACCTCCAGTTCGAAGCGACTCCGTGGCATGGCGCCCCTGGGGGAGGCCATAGAGCGTCCACAGGGGCTGCAAGATGACCAACGACTCCGTCGACCCCACGCCAGCTAGAACTGAAATACGCGCGAAGCGCACGCGCAATGACTACAGTAGAGGGGTTATCTGGCGCGAGACACTGTGAAAAAGGTACCGCCCTCCATCCGTGTGGTTTCTATGGTGGTAGCCGAGCGCGCGCGCGTGCGCGGCGCTGTCCGTAGCCTCTGGCTCGCGCTCGAGCCACCCTCGAGTCGACCGAATTGGATTCCTGGTGCCGACGGGGGCCGTCGAGGCCCCGCCGACACCAGGAGGAGGAGGAGGAGGAGGAGGAGGAGGAGGAGGAGGAGGAGGAGGAGGAGGAGGAGGAGGAGGAGGAGGAGGAGGAGGAGGAGGAGGAGGAGGAGGAGGAGGAGGAGGAGGAGGAGGAGGAGGAGGAGGAGGAGGAGGAGGAGGAGGAGGAGGAGGAGGAGGAGGAGGAGGAGGAGGAGGAGGAGGAGGAGTGGATTCCGTGGGGGCACTCCCCGTCCTCGCCGCGCCCGCCGCACGGGCCCGCGGTGGCGGCGTGTGGCGATCCAGGCGCCGTGCCGGCCCGCTCGCGGGGGGCATGCGGCGCAGGTCTCCGACCGCGCGGCGGGCGCCTGGCGGCCACTCCGCGAGGCGCTCGTGGCCGCCGCTACGCCGCGCCAGCGTCGAGCCCCGCTGCAGCAGAGGGCCAGGAGCCAGGCTTCTGTCGGGCGTGTCCCCCTGCAGGGGGAGCTTCGACGGAAAATAAAAGATACCCCAAAAGTGCCCCAAGAAGGCCAACAAAATACACCAAAAATAGTCCCCAGACTATTTTTGGACTTAAAAAAACATCATTTTAAGGGTATTTTCTATTTTTCGTCGAAAATCCCCCTGTAGGGGGACAGGCCCGACTTAAATCCAGGCCGCCTGGACGGGGTCGGAGCAGACGGGGTCGGAGGATCGCGCCGCATCGCCGACGCATCGCCGCCGCGGCTCGACGCGGAGCCCGATATGCTTCACGCCGACGCCGCCGATGCACCGTCGACGTCGCCGGTGCATCACAACTGCATCGCCGACGCATCGCCGAGGCATCGCCGCTGCATCGGCGATGTGGCGCGATCCTCCGACCCAAACTACTCCGAGCCCATCTGGGAGGCCTCTACAGGAGAGAGTGACTGAGGAGGGTAGCTTCCTCTTTGTCGGCCAGTTCTCGCCGAAAGCGAGGCCAGCCCCGCTGACAGTCTTCTACCACGTCTATCAGTCCGTCGTGGCAGGGCATGCGGATCTGACAGCTTCCATTGTCAGGGAGCAGATGTTTGTTGTTAAGTCCTCCGCTGCTTTCGGCGACGGCGTCACGTTATACTACTTGTCATAGGTCCCAGCCGCAGCAGCATCCCCGCGCTGCTTGAGTGCCCGACGTGCTACCAGCTCGAGCATAAGAACGCAGGGGACGAAGTCAACACCCTGCAGCATGCCTTCGACCACTGCACACAAACCCCTCCAAGCGAGTGTTGTACATGCACAGCAAGGGGTCATTCCACAACACGCTGCAGAACGAGGCCCTCAGGCGCTTCTTGACGGAGGGTGTCTGGTCCGTCGAATGTCACCACATGCACCAGGCGTGCAGCGCGTGAGCCTCCCGCTTCAGCCCGCTGCCGCACCATCACTACCCCCGGAACGTGTGACTGACCAGGTGCGAGTACGTATCCCGCTTCCCGCCCTCCAACTTTCAGGCGGCCATGGAGAGGGTGACGCTGCTTTCGGGGGCTGCGCCGCCGCTGACGTCGAACCACCACCCCTGGGAGCTCGGGCTTGCTTGACCGGTTCGCTTTGGAGCACTGGTTGTCGTCCCACCCGAGCCACGCCCCCTGCGAGGTGTACAGCGGGACCGACTTCCTCGGTGGCTACGCCCTCATCCCGACCACGACCTGGACCCCGAAACTGCACGTGTTGCCGAGGCTGGACATGCGGTATTGCGTATTGCAAAGCAGGTCCGGTGGGTGACGAACTTGACGAAAGTGAAGACCTGGCATCGTTTCGAATGGCAGGGCCTGTACCCCGCGTCCTCTCCAGAGTCTGGCGTTCTCTGGGGTTGCTACAAGGCGAGCGCGGGTGGCATGTGCAGCGCACAGCCTGGAGGCAGCTGAAGGACCCAAACATATTTTATGTACAAGACTGCAGTGACGCTTCGCGCCATGCACCTTGGTCCTTCGAGTTTCGCACGCGGGCGGCGTGCGTGTACGCGCACATGCGCGCGCGCGCGAAAATGTACATACCTGTCCTACGCGCGAGCGTGCACGCACGCCGTATATATATATATAGACAAATATGTGTAGAACTACATATGTATACATACGCGTGTAGGTGTATTGTTGAACGTGCATCTTTATACGTATACGGTCCATGTTCGTGCATCCATATACGATCCATGCATACCTGTATGTATGTACATATGTATCATGTCTACTTGGGCATATTTACATGTACGCATATGCATGTCTACATACATGTACGCGGTCGTGGCCACAGAGGGGGGGGCAGACATGCAGTGAAGGGCTCGCGAGTGCTGAAAGACTTGGGTAGGAGGCGGCATGGAGGACACGGCAGAGTGTGGATTTGCGACCTGGGCTTACCAATGACCGTGCCTTTGGGATTTTGGAAGGAGCCGTGTGAGGGCCTTGGAGGGCCTCAGGACCGTGTCGCAGCGGGGCTCGATTATCTCGACGCTGAAGTTGATTTGCGTCGCCGTTCGCTCTTGGGAGGCCTCGCGTTGAGAGTGTTAACGTCACGTGGACCTTGTTGGAGCCTCCCAGAGCTGCCTCTGTGGGACGTGGTGCAGTCCTGTTATGGCTTGGGCCCGTCTTGGGGCGCGTATTGGCTCTGTTGGGATGTCTTGGGGTCATGTTCGGGCTCCTGGCCCGTTTTGGGCCTGTCATGGGGGCCTTTTCGCGCTTTTTTGAATTTCTATTGGGTCTTTGCGGGATCTTTTGGGACTCTTGGGGTCCTTTTGCGCCTTCCTGGGGGCCTCTTGGGGGCCTTTTGGGGCCTCTTCGGGGCCTCTTAGGAACCTCCTGGGGCCTCCTGGGGCCCTGTCGGGACTGCCTCGGGGCCCTCTTGGGCTGGTTTGGAAACCTCTTGGGCCGATCTTGTGATCCTCTTGGAGGTCTGTCGGGCCATTTTAGGGGGATCTTGGGGTCCTCGTGGGCCATCTTGGAGCGCCGGGAAGCCGAAAAGGGGAGAACTCCCAAACTCCCACAAACCACCCGAAAATCAATGCATTTTGCCCGCTGGGGCCCACCTGGGAGTGCTCTTGGAGGCCTCTTGGGACGTTTTTTTGGAGCGATCTTTGGGGGTATGACGGCTCCTTTGGTCGTCGTCGACCGTCTTGGGGCTCTCTGGGGTTGTTTCGGGAGCGCGCTGGGGCCGTCTTCGGGCTCTCGTGAGGTCCTCCCAGGCCGTCTGGGGAGCTGCCCGAAATGCAGGGGGTGGGCCAAATTCGTTAGGTGGGGGTGTGGGGTGGGCATTTTCCGGGATCCAGGGCCCTAAATAGATATATGAGTAGGAGAGAGAGAGAGAGAGAGAGAGAGAGAGAGAGAGAGAATGAGAGAGAGAATGAGAGAGAGAGAGAGAGAGAGAGAGAATGAGAGAGAGAGAGAGAGAGAGACAGAGAGAAAGAGAGAGAGAGAGAGAGAGAGAGAGAAAAGGCCAGGGGGAGTGGCGGGCCGCTCCCAGTACCCGGGGGTTTCCGGGGGGGTCCGAGAGCTCCCGAGACGGCCGGGGCCCGCCCCGAAACAGGCCACGACAGGCTAAGGGAGTCCCACAAGGGCCCAAGACGGTCCCAAAAGGCCCCGAAGACGCCCAAGATGTCCTCAAGACGGCCGACGAGGACTCCATCCAACGCGCTCCTCGACGGACTCAAGAGGCTCCCCCAAGAGGGCCCTGGGAGGCAAAAACTCATTGATTTTGAGCGGGTTTTTGAAGGATTTTGGCGTTCTTGCTTTTTCCGCTTCCCAGCGCTCCCTCACGGCCTTGGAGGCCCTTCAGATCGCTTCAAGACAGCCCAAGCGGTCCCGAAGAGGGCCTCGAGACTGTCCAGGAGGCTCCCCAGACAACCCAAGTGTGCCCCACGAGCGCCCCAAGAAGGGGCGCAGATGGGGACCGCGAACCGATATTTCGAGGGCAGAAAGCCCCAAAAGGCCCTGAGAAAGCCCCAAAAGGCCCCCAAGGGGCCCCCAGGCAACGCCCAAGAGGCCCACCCACACCCCAACAAATCATGGGCCCGAGAGTCTCTGGAGGCTCCGAAGTACCATCGCGCTACCGGAGAGTTGCCTGGGAAGTTTACTGGGAACATGACCGATCGCCTTCTCGCGGCCCTCCGCGGATCGTTTCGCACAAAGTTGCCCAAAGTGCCCTCTTGAACCGACGACGACGACGACGACCAAACGACGAAGACGAGGGCGACGACGACGACGACGACGACCACGACGAGGGCGACGACGACGACGACGACGACCACGACGACGACGACGACGACGACGACGACGACGACGACGACGACGACGACGACGACGACGACGACGACGACGACGACGACGACGACGACGACGACGACGACGGCGCGCCCCAAGAGACGGCGACGATATTTCGACGACGACGACGACGGCACGCCCAACAGGCTCCCCAAGACGGCCCCCAAAGCCCATGTTTCCAGAAGGCCTTCTTGGCATCGCTCGGACGTGTGCATTTTTTGCTGGCGAGAACCATCGAAGACCATCCTGGACCATCGAGCAAAAGAAACACGCACGAAATTGAAAAATTCAGGGGAAATGGACGTCCGAGCGACGGCAAGCCTTCTGGGAACCAGATTCATCAGGCCCCCGACCCCCTACGCAACCATCTTCCCCAAAAGCCCTGCAGAAGGCGGATTGATATGCATGGACTTCTCACTGCCCATAACGCGTTCATCGCTACGGGCACTCCTTCGCTTCTCGTTCAGACCGTCTGTGGTCAACTACTTCAGTGGAGCAGTGAACTCGTCAAGGCCTGGGGCCCGCTAGAACCTGAGCGCGCGCGAAGCGCGCACAATGGTTCTGAGACCATGCCGCGAGACTCGGACAGCTCCCATCCTCTCCTGTTTCCCATCGTCCTTCCAGACCTTCCTTCCTCTTCCTCCCACTCTCTTCCCCCCCGAGTCTCCGTGGAGAGGGGGCATGGGGGGAGTCGCTGTGGCGGCGGCTGGGTGATGCGTAACGTAGGCTTGTGTTTATACCGAGTTGCCTTCGGCCCATCCCGCCACCGCGCCCGGGGTCGTGGTTCAGAGGCCTCTTGGATGTTCGCTGGGATCTCGTGAGAAGCCCCTCGGAGGCCTCTGGGGACAGTTTGGAGGCCTCTGGGGGACTGTCTTGGGGCCTCTCGTGGCCTCTTTTGGGCATCGTGGGTGCGCCTTGGGGGGCCTCCTGGGGCCCCTGGGGGAGCTCTTGGGGCCTCCCGGCAGGCCTTTTTTTGGCCGGAGAGCTCGGATTTTCAGTTCGTGGTCCCCTTCTCGGGCCCTTCTTGGGGCCCTCCTTGGAGCGCTCTTAGGCTGTCTTGAGGCCCTCTCAGGTCGTCTTGAGGCCACCTGGGGCTGTCTAGGGGCCCGCCTGGGAGCATCTTGGGCCGTCTTGGGGCGGTGTTGGGTGCCTCGTGGGGCGTCTTGAAGCGTTGGATGTCCGAAACGGCGAGAAAAGCCAAAACCTTGAGAGACAACAAATGAACATCAAACATTTTAGGGCTCTGGGGGCCCTCTTGGTAAGCCTCTTCGAAGCTTCTTGGGGCGCCTTGGAGGCATCCTGGGCCGTTTGGAGGCCATTTCGTGCGTCGTGGAACGCTGTTTCTGCGACTCGGGGCCCTCTTGGACCGCCTTGGAGGTCTCTTGGGGTTCTCCTGGCCCGTTTTCGGGCCCTCGATGGCCCTTCGGCAGAATTGCTGGAGCAAAGTCCCCCCCCCCCGGCCGGCCCGGATAGACTCGCCTCCCTCCGAATCGACCGGACCGGGCTCCCGGAGTACAGTGCCGTTTTTAACACATGCTCCGCGTGCGAGTCATGAATTAAATATGCGTGGGTTTAGTATTAAAAACAACAATGACTTCATGCATAAATCTATTCATTGATCCATCATGTATTGAAAACCCTTTTTATATCCGTAAGGGCTTCGCCCCCTGCCGCCGGCCCCCTCTCTCGGAGAATGGGCCATGGAAGAGCTAAGTCATGAGGCCTTGGCGCTGTCGTGAAGCAGTATCGAAACTTCATGCGAAGCCGAGTCGCAATCAGCAAAACCAACTGATCACAAGAGGGGTTACCACACCTGGCGATTGGTAAGACGTGTATGGTTTAAGGGCTTGGTTACCACACCTTGCGATGAAAGGGCCGAGGGAGTTCTCGCAGTTTGGGTTACCACGCCTTGCGATGGATGTGCGTGATGGGTTCGAATTTCAGAAATGTGGCAAATCCCCTGTGTTTTTGGACCCTGACCCCGCGGATCTGCGTGAGGGGTGGCACCGAATTTCAGAAATGTGGCAAATCCCCTGTGTTTTTGGACCCTGACCCCGCGGATCTGCGTGAGGGGTGGCACCGAATTTCAGAAATGTGGCAAATCCCTGTGTTTTTGGACCCTGACCCCGCGGATCTGCGTGAGGGGTGGCACCGAATTTCAGAAATGTGGCAAATCCCTGTGTTTTTGGACCCTGACCCCGCGGATCTGCGTGAGGGGTGGCACCGAATTTTCCAAATGTGTTTTTGGACCCTGACCCCGCGGATCTGCGTGAACCCTGACCCCGCGGATCTGCGTGACCGAATTTCAGAAATGTGGCAAATCCCATGTGTTTTTGGACCCTGACCCCGCGGATCTGCGTGAGGGGTGGCACCGAATTTCAGAAATGTGGCAAATCCCTGTGTTTTTGGACCCTGACCCCGCGGATCTGCGTGAGGGGTGGCACCGAATTTCAGAAATGTGGCAAATCCCTATGTGTTTTTGGACCCTGACCCCGCGGATCTGCGTGAGGGGTGGCACCGAATTTCAGAAATGTGGCAAATCCCCTGTGTTTTTGGACCCTGACCCCGCGGATCTGCGTGAGGGGTGTTGATTTCGAGCCCCCCCCGCAATTCAGACAACGCGCCCAGGGGGTGCTGGAAAATCCTGTTTGGGCCTCCCCCCCCTCGCGCGGTCAATCAACTAGTTACAGTAACCAGCAAGAAGTCAAGTAGTTACAGTAACCAGCAAGAAGCAGAACTGTAACACTGGAAACTAGAAACTACAACTGGTACAGGAAACTGCGAATCACGAGCCTACAGCCTGGTGGCCCCACAAGGGGGCCGGCGGATATTAAAAAGAAACGAACCAAACAAAATAATCCGATGTATTACAAACTGCCCTGTATGGAATTGGGGAGGGGGGGCGTCTCACACGCCGACGAACCCATTGGGTCGGCGGATTCGTTTTTTGTCAGGGTGCTTTTCGGGACTGGACAGATCTCCTACCCTGACACGTCGATTAAGGAATTGGCCGTTTTCGGTTCGCGAGAGGGCGTCGCGGCTGTCATTTTTGCGGGTCTAGGTCCGTCGGTTTCGGTCCCAGGCCGTTTTCACTAAAGGGAGGTTTACTAAAGGGAGGTTTGTCCATCGCCGAGCTTTTCCGAGCATGGCAGGAAGGGTTCAAGCGAGACATCCAGGCCTGAGCGTCGCCCCTCCTGGACTCCTGATTCTCTGTTGCACCTCGGACTCCTATCTACAGAGCCATGACCATACGATGATCATGGTTCCGACGGGTCCCATCGCATTTCGGATTTTCAATGGGGAGCCACCTGGGGGTCTTTCAGCTTGTTTTCCGCTGGACTCGTGGGGGGGTGCAGTGAAAAGGTCTAATGGTCGGTCGACTGGGCGAGGGGACATTTTTTATTCAGGAGCAGCGATAAGCCCATCTCTGGAGGGGAAAAAGGGGGCTGGACAAGGAATCGCGATTAACCACTTCCTGCCCAGAAGGCGGGTGGGATTTTGAGCTAGGGGACACCATGCGACAGGATGTCCCGGTCGGTTTCGGCGAAGCCTTCTATGCAATTTTGGGCCCCGAGATGCCGCTTTTGAGTTGGTCTGGCCGAGCTCGCTTGAGACGTCCTTGCAATTGTGTTCTTTGAGATGCCGCGCGAGAGATGTTCCAGCCTGTTTCGCTTCAGACATCCTCGCTGCTGTCTTCGGGCGATCCAACCCGTTTTGTGGGCTCCGAGACGCGAGAGGTCCAACCAACTTCCCCTCATACATACTCGCGATTCAGGGCTCATATATACCCTGACTTGAGGTGGTCCAGCCAGTTTCGCTCCATTCTTCGTCACAACTTTGGGCTCGGATATGGCCTGGCCTGAAGTCGTCCAATTATCTTCGCCAGATGCATCCTTGTTACTTTGGGATTACCGATCGTCTTGCATCACGTTATGCGATCCTGTTTCCTCGCATGTTTGGGATCGCATCTGCCGTGGGACTTTTCATCCGTTTGGGATTTCCTCGCTTCTTCAGGTTCATGTATCTATGTCCTGACCTCACGTTGTCCGAGTCCTCTTCGCCCGAGACATTGGCGTAATTGTGGGTTCGGGGATGCCCCAGGCCCCAGGTGGTCCAACCAACTTCGCCCGAGGTCTCGCCGCAATTCTGGGCTCAGAGATGACCTGTCCCTGCTGTCGCCGATTACCCATTCGACGATTTGGGTCTCTTGTTACATGAGCACTCGTGGAGACTGGAACCCTCCTTGTTGTCAGTGGCAAATCTGACAACCGGGTCCACTTGTCAAACGGGCAGATGTAGCTAGGCATTTCATGAGGTGATTTGCCTTGGTTTGGGAATAACTGATTTCACACGCCAGTCACCACAAGGGATGGGCGGTTTTTCCTTGCCTTCGATGCTGAGTGGCTCTTCGTCGGCCTGTATGGCCGACGTTGCCCCACCAGTCAGACTACTGCTGCTGTATTTCGCCTTGTCTTCGCGATGAAAAAACAGTTGTGAGCCCACATTGCCTTCAAGGCCGGCGGGTTCGGAAGGCATGCGGCGTCGCATCGAGTTCCTGAGAGTGGCCAGTGACGCGCCAGCACCAGGCTTGGCCAGGCCTTCCAATGGCTTTCGCAAGTGGCCCCTCAGAGGCCTGGCCAAGTTTAGGGCCTCGATGCCTGGCCGATCTGATTCTTCGATTCAAGTTTCGGTCCGATCCTGCGTGCGCTATTCAGATGTGTGTCGGTCCTGTTCGAGGGCTCGAAGGGTGAACCTCTCGCCCTCGGCGAAAATCAGCGCAAGTACACCGAGGGCTGTTCCGCTGGCAGAAGCTCGGTGGAACTTAGCGGAGGTAAAGTAGGAGACTCCATGAGAGGTCAACGTTGGCTTCCAAGAGTTTTCGGAGGCTGCCAGCTGTCGTCCTTTCGTTTCCCTTGTCGTTTCCATGATTCGGGCTGTGGACCAGCCCTGTGCCAAGCTGCTAAGCTCGCTTCCTCGTCCTCCCTCGTCCTCACTTCCTAGTCCTCCCTCGTTGGGCAGGTGGTCCTTCCATCAGATTGCAATGTGCGCGCACATGTTCATACAAGCGCGTTGCTCACGGTCGTCATGCCTGTAATGCTGCATGGTGCATGGCCATGGAAGTAGGAGTCCCGATTATCCTTTTGATGTGGAGGAGGAGGAGGTCGAGTTGGAGTAGGAACTCCGACGGGAAGGAGGGCGATGATATCCGAGGAGGTTGAGGAATAGCTCCGTGAAGGGGAAGCTAGGATGAGGCCCGAGGAGGAGGAGAAGGAGGAGGAGGAGCTCTGAAGAGGAGGAGGAGGAGGAGGAGGACGAGGAAAAGAAGGTGAAGAGTTCCGTCCTCACAGCTTCTGGTCGGAGGTGAGGTGATGGCAATGCCAGAGTTCGGACGGAGGTTTGTCGTCGGCACCTGCTGTGATCGGTCAAAGGCAAGTTATTTGCCCCCCCTTCCGGGCGGTTGAACGTGAGCCGGGCAGAGGGGGCCTACCGATTCCGTTTTCTCCAGAATCTGACGGGACTCAACGGCCAGGCTCCGGTGATGAAGGGGAGGGTGGGGAGGGCGAAGACGAGGATAGCTTATCGAGGCGGGTGAGAATGACGAGGGATATGAAGGAACATCGCCGAAGGGTATCATGACGATGGTCATGATGAGGGGGCGAAGGAGGTAACGATGTTGAGAGGAGGGGGTGAAGATGGATACGATAATGATGGTGCTGATGATGATGACGATAGTGATGATGCTGCTGCTGCTGATGATGATGATGATGATGATGTTGATGGCGGTGGTGATGATGACGAGGATGAGGAGGAGGAGGAGGCTGCGGATGAGGATGAGGATTGTTATGAAGAAGGGGGGACGAGGAGGTGGAAATGATGATCAACTTTGATGATGAGGATGAGGATGAGGGTGATGATAGGATGATGAGGATGAGGATTGGCTGCTAAGAGGGATTGTCCTGCTGGTGCTGATGATCATGCTCATGATGATGATGGTTATGACTGCAATGATGATGTTGCTGGTGGTGGCGACGAGGATAGTGATGACGATAATGTCGAGGCTGATGATGGTGATGAGGATGATGGCGATGATGATGCTGATGCTGCTGGTGATGCTTATGATGATGCTGCTGCTGATGATGATGTTGATGACGATGATAATGAGGTGGAGGGGGGGCATACCGAGGAGGATGAGTATGATGATGGTGACGATGATGTTGATGCTGCTGCTGATGATGATGAGGATGACGATGATGATGATGATGATGCTGCTGCTGATGATGATGATGATGATGATGATGATGCTGATGATGATGATGATGCTGATGATGATTGTGCGATTTGAGGCTAGAGGCCGACATTTGATGCCAATGATGACACAGCAGCTTCCCTGAACTTGCGGTCACGAGCTTGGGTCGTAAACATTTTGTCTCAAGACCCAAACCCTGTACTACTTCCTCATTACTCTTACCACCGTTCCCCTTTCCCATACCATGATGATATCGATCCTTGCTGTGCACTGCAGTGTTGGGCATTGTGTACTGATGCGAGTATTGGTTTGCCCGGCCAAGGAAAAGGGTTTCGTCCGACATCCCGACTTCGTCGCTGTCGTCCGTGGGGCGACAGTGGTGGCGGAGCTGTGAGCAGCTTCGATTTCCGCGGACTGATGGCGGCAGCAGCGGAGCAGGATGATAATCTGACATCTTCACAGGCCAAACCAGGGAAACACGCGGCGGTATATGCAGTGGCAGATACATTGTTGCAGCAGGAGGGTCTCAATGTCGAAGAGGTCGAAGACAAAAGTTAGCACGTTTTCTCTTGGACATCTTTGTGGGAGCGGGGGGTTCTGCAAGCTCGCAGCGGAGCTCAGAGAACCCACGCGTCACGGAGGACGTCAAGATCTCCTTCCACGGATGGACAGGTCAACACGAGTCTGGCGGCAGACGGCCTCAGATGGGAGAGCAGTGGACGTTATGGCGTAATCCTCGTTCAGAACAGTCGACGAGTGCTGACGCAGGTCACGGTGGTGTCGCGGCAGCGTCCGCCACCGAAGCGCTTCAGGTCGAGTCGGAGCAGTGGCGGGACAGCGGCTGGCAGACGGCGAGGTACCCGTGGCACGAGTCATATTGGATGACAGAACGGCCATGGTCAACCTGGAACCAGAAATGGACGCCGGCTTCGACAGGGCAGCTGTGGTCAAACAAGTGGGGTCAGAGTGAGAGGGAAGATGGTCGCTCAGGATCAGCAGGCTGGAGATTGAGCAGCACGTCTTACGATTGGGGGCCCTATGAGTATGATATTAACATCATGCGCAAGTCCAGACAGGAAGGGGGGCGCTCCGGCAAGGACTGGGCTGATCCAGATCAATGGACGAACTGGATGGATGGCCGCATGTGGCGCCGCAAGGTGCATCGCTGGCGAACGCTGACGGACAGACAATCCCACATACAAGCTAACAAATCGTTTGTTTCGTGTTCTTGACCAGGATCTACAGCGACAGCTCGAGGACATCGATGATGAGACGCTGACCATCTCATGGGGGGGATGCGATTATCTCTCGACTGGGTTGATGTCTGGAGGGCGACGCGGCGACGAGAGACGCAAAGTGGCACGCGAGTGTGTATTGGACTACTCTCGCACGCACGGTGAGACATTCACGGAGTACTGTGCTCGTTTGGACACCACTTTCGATCGCGTGGCCACGCAGAGATTGCCTCTTCCAGGTGAGTGGAAACATATGTTCTTGGAAGAGGGCGTTTCGCTGAACGAGCGCTCCGCCCAGGTGGTCAAGGTTCTCACGAAGGATCACAAGACCTACAAGGCCGCGCCCTCGGCAATCAGAGACATGGGCATCTCCCACTGCGAGCGCCTCAAGGCGAAGAGCTACGCGACGATGGGGTCAGGCCAGGGAGATGTAATTTCAGCAGTTATATCTTTCCGAGTCGACGGTGAGGAATAATCATTGGTGGACTACTAGGACGTGCCTTCCATGAGCGATGGCGAGGCCGAAATCTGGGCGATTTTGGAGTCCGCCGATCTCGGCGAAGGCGAAGCCCCAGCTGCGCTCGCCGCCATCGACCAGGGTCGTCGGAAGACGTGGGAGCATTGCGGAGATCCCAACATGCAGCTCAGTACTGACATGAAGTTCTACGACAGGTCCGGCGCGGCTCGCGGCAGTGATGGGCGCGACGGGGGCTCGCAAGCCTGGTCGCAGAGGAGCTGGCGGCGCCTTCAGGGCGCGCAAGAGTCGGCCTCCGAGTGCAGAATTGATCATCGCACTCGGTGCCGGCCGGCTCTGCCATCCGAAAGGGCACCGGTCGCGGGAGTGCCCGAACACAAGTCGAGCCCGGGCGCGGGGGCGAAGGAAGGACCATTTTTGATAACGGGATTTGCCTTGCCATGCGCGAGTGCGTTGGACCACGCCTCGCCCTCGCGCCTCGATGGGCCCCCCCCCCGCTTATGTCGCGGTTCTCTTAGCCGTGGGCCCCGGGGCCGCGGCGGTAAATGCAGCCGCTGGCCAAGATTTCGCCGCGGAACCAGCCCTGAGACAGATCGAGGGGCACTGGGCCTCAAAGGTGCCCGCTATAATCCGGGCCCTTCCAGGGGCACCGGCGCGAGTGGAGTGGGTGGGCGAGCGCGGGTCCTCTCGACGACGCTGGTTCTTCCGGGCATTGAGGGCCGCGTGGGAGCGTTGGAATTGGACGTTTGAGCACGAGATGCGCCTCCTCTTCTGCCAGCGGGGCCCCGAGAGATGCCGGGGGGTCGTAGATTTGCCGGGCTAGACCATGACGTTTTAGACGATGGGCGGTCGCGCCCCCGGCGCGTTTCCCCCCGGCCCGTCGCGCCACTTTTCCGTTCCAGCGAAGGACTTCGAGGTGCCGGCCTCGATGTTCACGCCCTATCCACGGCTGTCTCCGGGCGCGTTTCAAGCCGGGGGGAATTGCGTCGTCGCATCTCCTTGCGATGCCACAACGGACAGCTCTGGTCAGCTGGGGGAATTTGGAAGTGGGGCTGCTGGAGGAACTCCGAGGGGGAAGAAGGCCGCGCGGGGCGCCTGGGGACCTTCCACCAGGGCGACCCCGGGGCAGAGGCGTCATGACGGCCCAGGACGCCCCCGAGACAGCGGCCCAGGACGCCCCCGAGACAGCCCAATAGTGCACTGAGCGGCCCGAGAAGGTTCTCCGGACGCCCCCGAGACAGCCCAAGACGGCTTTCCGACGACCCTCGAGGCCGCCCAGACCGCCCAAGAGCGTGCCCAGGGGCTCACGAGAGGCCCCCAGCATCGCCCAAGATGAGCCCAGGGGAGCTCTCGAGAGGCCCAAACCGTTCAAAAAAAGCAAGGGAAATCTACAATTGCGCATGACTCCCAAGAAGGCCCCAGGATGCCCCCAAGAGGTGCCCCAAGCGGCCCGAAGGGGCCCCAGTCGCACCGACGAGAGCCCAAGGAGGCTCCCAAGACACCCCGACGACCGCGCAGGAGGCCCCCGGAGGGCCCACAGAGGCGCAAGTCGGACTGGAGGTCGGCCGATCGGCCCCGCGAGAGCCCGCAGAGGCCCCAGGCGCCCACCGGATGCCAGAAGACGACCCAACAAAGACCACCGAAAAGCATTCGAAACGCAACAACAATTACCCCGGCAAAACAACCTAACAGCGATGTGTAGGAGCATGTCTGGAAGCATTCCCTGTAATATTCAGATGAAAATCCAGTTTTAGAATCCTGCTGCTCTCGCAGTCGTAGTCGCATTCGCGATGACAGACGCAGCGGCAACGGCAGTCGCAGTCACAGCCTCAGCCTTAGCCTGCCTCGGCCTCAGCCTCAGCCTGCCTCAGCCTCAGCCTGCCTCAGCCTCAGCCTCAGCCTGCTTCAGCCTCAGCATCAGTCTGCCTTCAGCCTCAGCCTCAGCCTGCCTCAGCCTCAGGCCTCAGCCTCAGCCTCAGCCTCAGCCTCAGCCTCAGCAGCCTCAGCCTCAGCCTCAGCCTCAGCCTGCCTCAGCCTCAGCCTCAGCCTGCTTCAGCCTCAGCCTCAGTCTGCCTTCAGCCTCGGCCTCAGCCTCAGCCTGCCTCAGCCTCAGCCTGCATCTCAGCCTCAGCCTCAGCCTCAGCCTGCCTCAGCATCAGCCTGCCTCAGCCTCAGCCTCAGCCTGCCTCAGCCTCAGCCTCAGCCTGCTTCAGCCTCAGCCTCAGTCTGCCTTCAGCCTCGGCCTCAGCCTCAGCCTGCCTCAGCCTCAGCCTGCATCAGCCTCAGCCTCAGCCTCAGCCTGCCTCAGCATCAGCCTGCCTCAGCCTCAGCCTCAGCCTGCCTCTGCCTCAGCCTCAGCCTGCTTCAGCCTCAGCCTCAGTCTGCCTTCAGCCTCGGCCTCAGCCTCAGCCTGCCTCAGCCTCAGCCTGCATCAGCCTCAGCCTCAGCCTCAGCCTGCCTCAGCATCAGCCTGCCTCAGCCTCAGCCTCAGCCTCAGCCTCAGCCTCAGCCTGCCGCAGTCTCAGCCTCAGCCTTCATCAGCCTCAGCCTCAGTCTGCCTGCAGCCTCGGCCTCAGCCTCAGCCTGCCTCAGCCTGGGCCTGCCTCAGCCTCAGCCTCAGCCTCAGTCAGCCTCAGCCTCAGCCTGCCTCAGCCTCAGCCTCAGCCTGCCTGAGCCTCAGCCTTAGCCCGCTTCAGCCCCAGCCTCAGTCTGCCTTCAGCCTCGGCCTCAGCCTCAGCCTGCATCAGCCTCGGCCTCGGCCTCAGCCTCAGCCTGCCTCATCATCAGCCTGCATCAGCCTCAGTCTCAGCCTGCCTCAGCCTCAGCCTGTCTCAGCCTCAGCCTCAGCGTGCTTCGGCCTCAGCCTCAGTCTGCCTTCGGCCTCGGCCTCAGCCTCCGCCTGCCTCAGCCTCATCCTGCATGAGCCTCAGCCTCAGCCTCAGCCTGCCCCAGCACCAGCCTGCCTCAGCCTCGGCCTCAGCCTGGCTCAGCCTCAGCCTCAGCCTGCTTCAGCCTTAGCCTCAGTCTGCCTTCAGCCTCGGCCTCAGCCTCAGGCTGCCTCAGCCTCAGCCTGCATCAGCCTCAGCCTCAGCCTCAGCCTGCCTCAGCATCAGCCTGCCTCAGCCTCAACCTCAGCCTGCCTCTGCCTCAGCCTCAGCCTGCCTCAGCCTCAGCCTCCATCTGCCTTCAGCCTCGGCTTCAGCCTCAGCCTGCATCCGCCTCAGCCTCAGTCTCAGCCTGCCTCAGCATCAGCCTGCCTCAGCATCAGCCTCAGCCTGCCTCAGCCTCAGCCTCAGCCTGCTTCAACCTCAGCCTCAGTCTGCCTTCAGCCTCGGCCTCAGCCTCAGGCTGCCTCAGCCTCAGCCTGCATCAGCCTCAGCCTCAGCCTCAGCCTGCCTCAGCCTCAGCCTTCCTCAGCCTCAGCCTCAGACTGCCTCAGCCTCAGCCTCAGCCTCAGCCTGCTTCAGCCTCAGCCTCATTCTGCCTGCAGCCTCGGCCTCAGCCTCAGCCTGCCTCAGCCTCAGCTTCAGCCTCAGCCTCAGCCTCAGCCTGCCTCATCATCAGCCTGCCTCAGCCTCAGCCTCAGCCTGCCTCAGCCTCAGCCTCAGCCTGCTTCAGCCTCAGCCTCAGTCTGCCTTCGGCCTCGGCCTCAGCCTCAGCCTGCCTCAGCCTCAGCATCAGCCTGCCTCAGCATTCAAAATGTGGACCGGGAATGGAGTTCTGGAAATTCGAAGGCCACGATGTGGCCTACAGTTGGCTCCGGGCATTCAAAATCATGCCCAGGAATGGAGTTCTGGGAACTCGGAGTCCACGAAGTGGCCTACAGTTGGCTCCGGGCATTCAAAATCATGCCCAAGAATGGAGTTCTGGGAACTCGGAGACCACGAAGTGGCTTACAGTTGGCTCCGGGCATTCAAAATCATGCCCAGGAATGGAGTTCTGGGAATTCGAAGAACATGAAGTGGCCTACAGTTGGCTCCGGGTATTCAAAATCATGCCCAGGAGCGGAGTTCTGGCAGCTCGAAGAGCACGAAGTGAATTATTGTTGGCTAAAAAAGGAGTCCCCGATTTCCCGGGGCACTCTGTCCGGATCCCGCCCAGACCCCCCTGGGGAGTCATGATGCCCTCTTTTGACACTACTAGAAACCCATCAGTCTTCGCTGTTAGGTAACAGTGTTTTTTCTGGCTTTTGCATGCTTTGCGGAATGCTCCGTTCTTCGGTCAGCTGGGCGTCTGAGACCGCCCAGGAGGCCAGAGCATCGCCCCAAGTTTAACCAAGAGGGCTTTCAGGCAACCCAAGAGGAGCCCCAAGACAGCCCAAAATGGCCCCAAGATGACCCGAAGATCGCGCCATGACGGCCCACGATCGCCTCGCGACGACCCCCGAGTCATTCCAAATTGTGACCGGGTCGTTCAGGGAGACCGGGGTTGGAGGCATGGTGGCCCGGGGAGTCCCACAGAGGCCCCAGAAGGAACCCAAGAGGCCGCCAGAAGGCCCCAATAAGCCCATAACAAGTTTCGTGAGGCCCCCAAGAGGCTCTCCTAGGATGAGCCTCCACAAACAGAGCTGAGGATGGGGACGAATTCGCAGGGCAGGGCGAGAATAAAGAAGAGGAAGAGGAAGTATGAGGGAATGATGACAAACAACATTCTCACAACGGCGATGCCGAAAAAGGAAATAACGATGTATCGCTAAATGCTCCGTTTTACCTCATTGCCTTATTACTTGCAGGTCAAGCCGCAAGGGCCAACGTGCATAGCGCGAAGCCCCAACGCAGTCTTGCACACTTGTCTATGTATAGATGTTGTTGTTGTTGTTGCTTCTCTCTCTCTCTCTCCCTCCCTTTGTCTATATTTTTTGTTTTTTTCTGTTCTCTTTCTCTCTCTCTTTCTCTTTCTCTTTCTTTCTTCTTATTCATAAAAGAGAAAGGAGGATGAGCATGAGGAGTGGTTTGACCAAGTCTTGCACAAGGATTCCTTACGTACGGAATCCTTGCTAAGGAGTCTTTCGTGAGCCCTTACTCATCAAACCTTATTAGGAAGAGATAGGTCGAGTCTTTGTTGAAGGAACCCTTGCTGACGGAATCCTTAGTAGAAGGGGGCCGTATACTCTTAAGCGAATTAGAATCCACATAATCCGTACCAAAGGGACACTTTCAAAGGAAACCGTGCTGAAGAGTTATCTATTGAATGAGTAGTCGCGCAACGAATCCTGTCTAAATGACGCAGTGCTGAACGAAACATTACTACGGGGGTCGTTACTGAAGACATCCTTTCTAAGAGGTCCTTACCAACGAGCCGATACTCAGCAACCAGTACTGACAAAATCCTTACCAACGGAACCTCAAGTAAATGGCATTCCTGGAAACCGATTTGAGTGTCCACTACAGACTACAGGGACTACTTACTAAGCGATCCCGCACAAGAAGACTTACTAAGGAGCCTTGCTAGTGAGTACTTGCTGAAAGTACCCTCACGAAAGGAATCCTTATGAATGAATCCTTGCCCAGGGAGTCCTTTGTAAAAGGGTATCCTCCTTCAGGGGCACTTACTGAAGACATCATTATCAAAAGGGGTCCTTGCTAACGAGCTCATCTTCCCCTGTTCGTGGGAACCTGGCACGTTGATCTCCGAAGCGGGCCAGGAGGACAATGATGATAATGAAGAGGAGTAAGTGGAGGTGGAGGAGGAGGAGGAGGTGGAGGAGGAGGAGGAGGAGAAGGAGGAAGAGGGAGAGGAAGGGAGGAACACCGAGCATGGAGGAGGGCCGAAAGCCCCCCATACCCGCCAAGTTTGCCGCACGATGTTGAGCCCCAGAGGCCAGATTCTGGGAACAGGATTGATCAAATCATCTCGTCGGGGATCTGGGCTTGGGCGTGCCCAGTGGAGGGAGCGGGCCTGCTCGCGACGTCCTGCTCGTGCCGGGTCTCGCGTGGGCCCCCAGAGCCGGTGGGGTTTCGGCTCCTGCACGCCCAGGAAGAGGGCCGAGGATCCCTCTTTTTCTTCCTCCTCCTCGATCCTTGCAGTCGGACCCAGCTACAGGATCGAGGTCGGCTCCGGGAGGGTACCCTAATGTTCTTCGTGCTTGTCGGATGTTCTTGTGTATCCTGGGGGAGGGCACCCTCGAATGTTCTTCAGTTTGGCCGGCGGTGGGTCTCATGTTCTTGAAGGGTGTTTCGCTATCCTTGGTCCGGCTGTCTCCTCCTCATCGGTCCTTTATTGGACCTCCTCCGTTCGAGAAGCATCGGACTGCACAAACATAGCCTTCGGGAGCTCGGCCCAGATCTCTTGGATTGACGTTGGGCCGCCCTGGCGGCGCCTCTGGCGCCGCCCCTGGCGCGCTCCGCGCGTTAGGGAGGGGGGGTCCTGCACCGATCCAAGGAATCCGCGCGGACCTCCGAGAAATTGTATGTATGCCGTTGTTTGTTCCTCTATCCACTGTGGTGGGTACACGTAGTGTACGCTCAAGGAGCTCCACCAGAGATGCCCCACGTAATTTAGTTCCAAATGTGCGAGTGGAGCGTGGTCTCCATTAATTTCGGGAGGGCGCCCCAGGGCCTCTAAGAAGAGCCCCGTGTACCGGGTGCCCCCATTCCCTTCGCGAGGGATGTCTTCGGAGGCCCCCCCAGTCAAGCGCTCGATGGCGAAGTCGAACCCTTCGAAGCCGTGGGAAAAAAGCAAATTCACTACATTCGCTTTTTCAGTCTTCACCGCGTCGAAGGCAGCCCAAGATACCCCCAACGTTGCAAGTCGATTCAGACCGTGTGCGAGGCCACCTCGATGTACGTGGGACTTGCGCCCCTGCGCATGCTGACTATTCGTACCTCGGCGCGCTTCCACTCTCTACCCATGGGATGTTTGTTCGGATGCATTTCGGAGGCTACGACCGACCTCGACTCCATTAACCCATTAATCATTACATGCGTTGTCCCCATCTAGAGTCCATTCTCCGACGTTGGCATCAGGATGATATATGTGCCCACTCCAATCCAGTGAGGTTTCCCTGGCGCCCCTCCTGCCAGTTATAATTTTCTGATTCAAACTCGGCCCTTTTAAAGCGCGCTGCTGGAACCGATGCCTTTCTCGCTGCTTTGGACGCCCGTCGCCTCTCGCGCCGTGGCACTCCGTGCCAGGTCTTTGAAGCGCGGCTTAGAGTCACGGCGCGCCGCCACCCACGACTCGCTGCGCTCTGGAGCCAGAGTGTTTTCCCTCCCGCAGGTCGGCTCAGGCTCGGCCCCCTCCACTGGAGGCGCTGCCTGACCGCGCCCCTGGCACGCCTCGTGGCAGATGGGTGCTTCCGACCGCAGAGGTGCCGAGCCTGGGCCACCTGGGACACAGCACTGCTTGCCCATCGAGGCGATCGCCTTCACAAGCAAACATAACGAGGTCAGCGTGAACTGACGGGGGGGACAAAAAAACGACACCCCCAAAGTGACGGGGGGACAAGAAACGATACCCCCAAAGTCGCCCTGGGACGGCCCAAGAGGACTCCAAGGAGGCCCCAAGACGGCCAAAGACTGCCCAAGATGGCCCCAAGACGGCTCAAGAGGCCTCCAAGACAGCCGAGGAGGGCACCAGGAGAGCCCCATGAAAGGCCCACGACTGGGAACGCGAACTGAGATTCCCAGCCCTCCACCCCAAGATGACCCCGGAGGCCGCCGAGAGGCCCCCAAGAGAGGTCCAAAAGAGGCCCCAATGAGGCTGCCAAGAGGCCCCGAGGGGCTTCAGAACGTGTTTCGGAAAGCCTCCAAGGGACATCCCCGACTGCCGCACAGAGCGTCCAACCTGCCGGGTGGCTCTGCGGGGGCGGGGCCCCGTTCCACGTGCTTCGCCCCCCTTGAGGGCCACAATCATCAAAAACCGTCCCGCTCCTGTGGGAAAACGCTTACTGATAGCATCTTCGCCCCCTGGGCTCTTCCAGGAGGCCCAAGACGCCACCAAGACGCTGCACGAGCGCCCGCAGACGGCCGGAAACGCCACCAAGACGCTCCAAGAGGGTTTCAAGGGGCACCCCCCGAGGACCCCAAGAGGCAACAATCATTTGTTTTCCCTCCTCTTCCCTTCTCCTCCTCTTTCTCCTCCTCCTCCTCCTCCTCCTCCTCCATCTCCTCCTCGTTCTCGTCCTTTTCTACTGGTTTGGGGCGTTTTTTGTCTGTCTATTGTTCCTTCTGCGACCCAGCGCTCCAGGACTACTTCAGAGGCCCCGAGAGTCGCCCCGAGACGGCCTGGGAGACTCCTAAGCGGGCGCCGTGACGGCCCAAGAGGCCCCCCGAACGGCCCAAGAGATCTCCAGGACGGCCCGAGAACGTGTCAGAAACTGCCGAAGATCAGCCCCGGAGGGGGAGCACGAACCAGGATTTAGACATCTCCGCGCACCGGGACACCCGGAGTCCTCAAGAGTCCTGGAGCACGAACTCAGCAGGCCCCCAAGAGTCTTCCCAGGAGGTCTCCAGATGCGCTCCCAGACGGCCCAAACGCCCTCGAGACGCTCCAGGAGCGTTCCACGAGGCACCCCAAGAGGGCTCCAAGGGGGGAAAATCCATGGTTTTCCGATGCTTGTAGCAGGTATTGGGTGTCCCCCCCCGCGGGCACACAATGACAAATGGGGCCACTCCCTGGGCACAGAATTTAGCACCTGGGGGTCCAGGGCTCTTTTCCGGAGCTCTGGGAGGTTATATCGGTTTCAAGGGTAGTCGACGTCACGATTTCGACATCCGAACGGCGTCGGGAGACCACCAATTGGGCCTAGACAGCCCAATATGGTGCCCAGAGCGCTTCTACACGCCTCCAAGACGGCGCAGGACCCGCCGAGAACACTCCACGAAAAACTCCAAGAGGCCTCAGAGAAGTCAAAATCAATCATTCCCGAACTGCTTTTCAGTGTTTTTAGCGTGCTCGTTTTCTGTGTCTTCAGAGCGTCCGAGATGGCCCAGGAGGCACCCCAGATTACCCCAAGACGGTCCGAAAGGGGGCGCCAACAACGGTCCAAATACAGCCAAGGAAGGCCGAAGAGGGCCCCAATATGCCCCAATATGGTCCCCAGAAGGGCCCATGACGGCCCAAGATTTGCTAAGGATGGACTCAAGACGGCCACGAGACGACGCCAAGAGACGCCCAGGATGGCCCAGAGGGGCCCATCTGTGGCCCAAGACGGGGGCGCCAAGACGGCCCAAGGGATGGCCCAAACAGCGCCTCGGAGGAGTCTGAGACGGCCCAAGAGGCCAGAGTCACCTTGCGCATGTTTGAAAGGCTCCTTCAAGGTGGCCATAGAACCTTGAGCGCGCGCCATTCCTCCTTCTACATGCTCCCTGTCCTGCGTTTCCAGTGGAGATGCCAGGAGTGCGAAGTCGTCTTACGTAGCTAATCGTGCCGAATCATGTCATCTTGCCAGCCATATAGATGGGTGCTTTCGCAGTTTTTTGTTCACAGGTGCAGTCAAGCGCATAATTCTAGGGCTACTCAGCATTCCATGCCCTTCAGTTTCTCCCTATCTTTCTTCATCAGTTCCACGTCATCCCCCGACCCTTGCTCCTTCTGCTCCGCCTCCTCTCCTCCTTCTCGACGCAAGGCTCTCCAGCCAAATCTTGGAGCGGCCGCTGGTTCTTATGTGTAGGCGTCTGCAGCGTGTCAAATCACATCTGAGCACACCGCGATGCCATTTAATGAGTTCGTTCTCATCGACACATATTTTCGCGACCAGCGCCGAATCATTTTGCCAGCTACACGGGCGGTCGTTTGTTCCTTGCAGGCGTTGCTTGAAAAAACAATGTCGGGGGGATGTTGATTAGTTGGGCACTTTTGTTGTTTGTAAACCTGTATGCGCCGTAGGGGGTGTCGGTCGGTCAGTGGACGAAGAAGATGATTGCGGTGCAGAGTCCAGTTCTGGCCTGACTCAGATATGGAGGAGGAGGGGGAGGGGAAAAGGGGAAATGGGGAGGGTGAACGGAGGTCAGGAGAGGGGGGATGAGGATCAAAGGAGAGGAGAGGGGTGTTTTGATGGGATTTGAGAGAAAACGGAGTGGAGGAGCGTCAGGGAAAGAAATGGGGGAGGAGAGACTAAGCGCGCGCGAAGCGCGCGCGTGGTTCTAGTATCTGTATATATGTATAGATATATGAGAGGGAGAGAAAGAGAAAGAGAGAGAGAGAGAGAGAGAGAGATAAAGAGAGAGAGAGAGAGAGAGAGAGAGAGAGAGAGAAAGAAGGAGAGAGAGATATACAGACAAACAACAGAGGGAGAGAGAGACAGAGAGACAGATAGAGAGAGGGATACATCGTGCCCTTTTCGACGTTTGGGAGTGTTTGAGCGGGGCGCTGGGTCTTGGGGCATCTTGAGTGTGACCTCTGGACAGGAGTGGCAAGCTGCTGGACGCCGTGATCATCGAGACCACAGGTCCGAGGGGCAGGGCAACGCGTGTCCGCCGCCCCTGCGTACGCAATATAGATGGGCTTCCCCCGCGGTCCCTTCGTCTTTGTTTCTTTTTCATTTGCGCCGGACATCCGTCCGACAAGGATTGGGCGGCGTTCTTCCGCTCTGTGTGTTTTCGGCCTCACGGCATGAGAATCGTAGGGCGTTGCTCGCGTCCTTCCCAGCCTCCAGTGGGCCCGCAATGTTCAATCCATTGGCCCCTGAGCTCTCGACGCCTTCGATGCGGATGAGTTCTCATCCTGGACAGTCTTGGGTTTTACGGTCCAAACATGGCCACCAGGGGTCGAGAAAAGGGACCAACGCAGGAGAGTAACAATCGATTCGCTGGAGTTTTGGGTCCCGTGCCTCGAAGTCTGATCCCCAGACGCGTCCATTTCCTGGGGCGTTTCTTGACAATAATTCCGAAGCGAATCCAGCCGCGCGGTCCTGATGGCGACCCCATGGGCCCCAAGAGCGTCAAACCTATTCCGACGCTCGATCCGCGGTTCTGGATCAATGAGCTATGAAGTCATGGCTGAGCGTGGCCGAGCCTCTGACACGCAACAAAGTGTAGTAACATTAAGGCTAGAGGCCCAGCCGCGCCCAACTCCGTCATGGGAGGTGCGTCGTCATGGTGCTGTCCGTTCCCTTTCTCCCTCCAAACGGGTGCGCTGGTATTCAGGAAAGAACGCGCATGAATATCAGGACAGAGCACGACTTCGATCTCTCGCGGGCCTGTTGCTCATGGTGTACGACGGCCGCGTGGAAGGATGCGGCCCGCCGTTCACAGCGGGTTCCGAGAATAGGCGGTAGCTTCCGTTTTCGGTGGTCCTGTCCGATTGTGGTTGCCGCCGTTCGGTCTGGGAGAGGCAGGGGGAGGAGGAGGGAGGAGGAGGGGGAAGAGCAGGAAGAGAGGAGGAGGAGGAAGGAGGAGGATGAAGATGAGGAGGATGAGGAGGATGATGATGAGGAGGAGGAGGAGGAGGAGAAGGAAGAGGAGGAGGAGGAGAGGAAGAGGATGAGGAAAAAGGGGAAGGAGGAGGAGAGAAGGAGGAGGAGGGGAAAAGTAGGAGGAGGAAGGGGACGACGAGGAAGGGGAGGGGGAGGGGGAGGACAAGGATGAGGAGGAGGAGGAGGAGGAGGAGGAGGAGGAGGAAGAGGAGGAGGGAAGAGGTGGAGGAGGAGGAAGAAGGGAGGGGGAGAGGAGGAGGAACGAGGGGAGGAACATCGAGGAGGAGGAGGAGGAGGAGGAGGAGGAGGAGGAGGAGGAGGAGGAGGAGGAGGAGGAGGAGGAGGAGGAGGAGGAGGAGGAGGAGGAGGAGGAGGAGGGAGGAGGAGGAGGAGGAGGAGGAGGGAGGAGGAGGAGGAGGAGGAGGAGGAGGAGGAGGAGGAGGAGGAGGAGGAGGAGGAGGAGGAGGAGGAGGAGGAGGAGGAGGAGGAGGAGGAGAGGAGGAGGAGGAGGAGGAGGAGGAGGAGGAGGAGGAGGAGGAGGAGGAGGAGGAGGAGGAGGAGGAGGAGGAGGAGGAGGAGGAGGAGGAGGAGGAGGAGGAGGAGGAGGAGGAGGAGGAGGAGGAGGAGGAGGAGGAGGAGGAGGAGGAGGAGGATAATGAGGAGGACGAGGTTGGGGACGACGAGGGAGGATGATGTGGGAGGAGGGCTCCACCTCCTCCTTTTCCTCGTCCGTCCTGCCTAGCCCCTTCTCTGCCTGGCCGCGTCAGCAGCGTGCCGGGGAGGTCTTGCGGATCCCGCTCCGGTGGCCCAGACGTTCTTCGCCGACGAGTTTGTGCAGCAGAAGATGTGCCCGCCCCCACCCGAGCAACTTCGCCGTAGACGGAGGAGGAGCTCCGGAGAAGGAGGTGAAGGGGGAGAAGGGGGAGAAGGAGAAGAAGGGAAGGACGACGAGGAAAAGGAGGAAGAGGAAGATAAGGATGGGTATGATGATGAGGAGGAGGAGGAGGAGGAGGAGGAGGAGAAGGAAGAGGAGGAGGATGAGGGAGAAGAGGAGGAAAAGGAGGAGGAGCAGGAGGAGGAAAAGGAGGAGGGAGGAGGGGTGAGGCAGGAGGGAGAAGGGAGGAGGGATGAGGGACGAGGGACGAGGGAGGAGGGAGCATGTAAGAGGGACCAGGAGGGGGAGGAGGAGGAGGAGGAGGAGGAGGAGGAGGAGGAGGACAATACAACGACACCCAGCAAGTACAGGCAAGCAATGGACAACCACTGCCTCAGACCCTCTATGGGAGCCCCAACGGGCATACCTGGGGTAGAGGCCTTTCAGCACACTCAGGTACAACATCTGACGCCTCAAGGTGTTCTGCTACGCGATTATCCGGGAGACTGGTACTCTCAGCTATTGATGATTATTTTCGCTGTCGAGACATATTTCAGGCGCCGACACCACATTCATTGGTTTGTTCTCGACATACAACGGACATCCACAATGATAGGACCGCCAGGAAATTCGTTCACAAGCTTGCCGACGGGCCTACTTCCTGTAATACACACGTATGATGCGGGTATTACTCATTACCATGCAGCCCACACGCCACAGGAACATAAACACACAGCCTCATACCCTGCATGGGAGCCCCGAGGGGCATACCTGGGGGAGAGTCGTCGAGACAAGACCGTGACAAGGTCCCGAGGACACATGTGAAACATTTGACCGATTGACAGATTTGTCAGCACAATTCCACTTACACTGTTCCCGTTACCATCAGGCTCAAACCGATTGCTGACACGATCGTCCTTACATGCATCGTCAGCACCATGCTCCCGACGCCGCCCCCATACAGCCGGGCCAACAACACCACATACGCCATTTTCGAGGGTATATGGGCTAATGCGCCACGATTTGCCTACCTGTCGTCACTGTCGATTCACATGACATGGGCAGCCAAGACGAACGACGACATCACGAAACAATGCAATTACTGGATTGACTCACTATACCGCCAGTCTACTGAGCAGTACATCGACGGAGGCAGCGAGACAATACCACCACGAGTCCGCACCCGTAGCAGGCACAACATATCTGACCTACTACGCACGGCTACACCACCTACATACGACCCCGAGTGCGCTCAACCGCTTCGTACGCATGCCGAGTCAGACAAGCAAGACCTGATCTCCGAGGGCGACATCAAGAAGCACCACGTCTACATCTCACTACCACTTGGACACCAGTACCTGCCTGTGCCGACCAGTAAAGGATGGGCCGAGGCCAGAAACGAGACACACATTACGATTGCATACATCAACAAGTCTGACTTCAAATTACTTTACGTCCGACTCACATCGGCTGGAAGTACCTCAACTCGCACCACGACGTCGAGCTCCACTGGTCACAACGGCCGATGGCAATACGCTGCTGCAAGAAAACCGACTACAGACCCGACGACCAGCCATTCATCGATGACGATGAGCCACCAAGGTGCCTGCGGCCATTGCCACTCATACGTGGCACCCAGCAAATGCGGATAAGAGTGAGGGGGCGGTGGGGACGTCGGCAGTTTACGAGACTCTGGAGAAGGCCGCCGTTGGCGCCAACGTTTCACAATTTATGCAACGAGCTCGCCGCAGGCGCCAATTTTTCCGTTAAACAAATGCGGGTCTGTCGCGGGTGGGTTGCACATTGGTCGCGGGTGGGTCGTTGTTGGGTCGCGGGTGGATCGCGGGTGTAAGGGGCAGAACATCCACCCCATAAGCGAAGCCGTTTAGTAAACGCACGCGAGGAATGAATCTAGCAGGTCAGGGCTGTGTAGTCAACGCCCAGGCCGTTTAGTAAACGTCAATGGTCGGGTGCGGATGTTTTTTTGTCCCTTGAGGGTGGGTCGCGGGGTGGGTCGCGGGTGGGTCGCGGGGTGGGTCGCGGGTGGTCGCGGATGGGTCGCGGATAGGTCGCGGGGTGGGTCACGTGTGGGTCGCGGGGTGGGTCGCGGGTGGGTCGCGGCTGGGTCGTTGGTGGGCCGCAGGGTGTGTTGCGGGTGGGCCCAGGCTGGGACGACGACACCAGCAAGCAACAACAACAACAACAACACCAACAACACCGACAACGCAACAAACAGATCTCCCACCACGAATTCTTTTTTTCAGCCACGCACGCAGGGGCATTGCATGACCGTTCGGCCCCCCTCAGTCTGATATAGCACACGGCAGGAGTTCAGTGACGACATCGACCACGGGTACGACGCAAATGCGCGTGTTTCAACGAGGGCGGCACCGAAGAGATCTTCAAGGAGACATTATACAAACTTTGCTATCAGCAGAGCACTAAAAAGGTACGACTTCCAGATGGACGAGGACTGCGCCATCCACGCGAAAATCAAGTACGACGAACAAGTACGAAGGACGTACCTTCATCTGTCCCATGATCGATTCAAACCACAACGTCGCGTCGGGGTCGGAATTGCTCTCGCTTGCCAACTACTTAGCAGATTCATTCCACGCATCCAGCGCTTCGACTCTCCGCCCGTCGAAGGCGACATGCATACTGGGAAAGAGCCGACGATAGTTCGCTCCACCAGTCACTTACGAGCAGCCCAAATACGTGGAACACGAAGACGCCACAGACCTCGAGTGCGAACTGCTCAACCAATGGGTGGACAGTGCACGTCTTTGTCCCGACTACCATGCAGGCCCAACACCTCCGACGCACAACGAAGTCAAGGCACCCGCTAGAGACTACCGGATTTCACAAACCATTGGCAGCCTCGGACCTACACGCACCACGGAGCTCCACCCAGCAAACGCATCATCTGCGACGACTGCAACCCGACTTGCATAGAGGCCGAACCCTCCAGCGTCCAACCGCGCCTTCTCGGACCCCAATTCGCATGCGCACCGCCCGAGTTCACGCGGACAGAGCTCGGGTTCCGATTTCGCACCGACTTATCTCCAGACGAAGAGCACAACGCATGTGCGCGGCAACATCTAGCTGATCGATGCGACGTCGAGAGGAACAATCATGACCGCCTGGAAGAGTTGCGCCTTATTTGCGCTGGCTAAATGGAATTGCCACCACAAGAGCAGACCATCCCAAACCTCACCTTCAAAGAAGAAGACTAAGCGCGACAAAAGAAGGTACGACGACAGTCGCAAATCCATCCCGCCAGAGCCTGCACAGATGCCGGCGCCACTGGCGCAAACCAACCTCGACGAATCGCAAGATCGCGAGGGCGGTTGCCCCAACCTTTGTTGCGATACTTCAGCATCCGAGGACAACGACAATGACAGAGACGACCCGCGGGCCAAGATTACCACGAAGTTCGCTATTCCCCGCCCAAGCCGAACATGTGTCACGACATGTACCTACCCAGCGGCTGGACTGCCTACTGCAACTGCGCCGACGACGCTGACGAGGGAGCCCGAGAAGAAGACCACTGGCGCCATTCAGAATACTTATACGACCACCCTTCGGGTGATTAGGAGGTTCGGGGGGGGTGGAACCGACGTCTCACTCGATCGGTCTCACTATCGATCTCACTATCGATCTCACTATCGGTATCGCTCGATCGATCTCACTCGAGCGATCTCACAATCGATCTCACTCGATCTATTTCATTCGATCGATCTCACAATCGATCTCATTATCGAGCTCACTATCGATCTCATACTCGATCTCACATTCGGTCTCACTAACGATCTCACAATCGATCTCACAATCAACGTCATCATCATCAGCATCATCGTCATCAACGTCCACCATCACCATCATCGGGGCACCATCATCATCATCGTCATCATCGTCATCATCACCTCATCACCATCATCATCAACATCATCATCGTCATCAACACCACCCTCATCATCGGGACACCATCATCGTCACCAGTATCATCACCAACCTCATCATCATCGGGGCACCATCATTCGCCCCATCATCGGAACACCAACATCATCATCATCATCATCATCATCATCATCATCATCATCTCACCATCATCTTCATGAACATCATCATCAACATCATCATCTTTGTGACACCATCATCATCATCAGCAACATCACCATCATCAACATCATCACCATCACCGGGACACCATCATCATCGTTACCATCATCTTCATCATCATCACCAGCATCATCATCGGGGCACCATCATCATCATCATCATCATCAACATCAGCGTCATCATCATCACTATCGTCGGGCCACCATCATCGAAATCATCATCATCACCCCATCATCATCATCATCATTATCAACATCATCATCATCATCGTCATCGGGACACCATGATCGTCATCATCATCATTATCATCAACATCATCACCATCGGGACACATTCATCATCATCACCATCATCATCAACAGCATCATCATCAACCTCATCTTCATCATCGGGATACCCTCGTCAACATCATCATCATAATCATCGTCATCTCATTATCATCTCATCATCATCAACATCATCAGGATCATCAACAGCATCATTTCAGCATCGGGACATCATCATTATCATCATCAGCAACATCATCATCGGGTCACCACCATTACTACCATCACCATCATCATCATCAGCATCATCATCATCATCGTCATCGGGACACCATCATCATCACCACCAACATCATCATCATCAACATCATCGACATCATCAGCATCATCATCATCATCATCATCATTTTTATCATCATCATCATCATCATCATCATCATCATCATCATCATCATCATCATCATCATCGTTATCATCATCATCATCATCATCATCATCATCATCATCATCATCATCATGAGCATCATCATCGGGACACCGACGAGACACCGGCGGGACACCGGCGGGACACCGCGCGGCACCGGCCCCCGGAGGAATCATTTGGTCCGGCCGCGCCTTAGCCGGAGGCGGGGCACCGGCGGGGCAGCGCGCGGCACCGGCCCCAGGAGAGGAATCATTTGGTCCGGCCGCGCCTCAGCCGGAGGAGGCTCCCTTCTCGCCCGCCCACGCAGTTTCGCCTCGCCCGCGCGCACGGCGCGCGCGAACACGAAACCGAAACCGATTTCCCGGTAGGGGGGCTATCCGTTCCCTTTCGATCTCACCCCCTCACCTCCGATGACCACGAAGCAACTGACGCATGCGCATTCATATTCCCAAATGACGACCTGATACTACCTGGCAGGCACAGATATTTCAACAAGTATAACAGAGAGATCTTCGTTCGCCAAGACGGCAAGCAGTACCTGCCGCGCCCGCCGCTTCGACCCGACTCCCAAACCACGCCACTATCGATTTTCGCACCACCAGCTACGACCTGCGCAAAACTGATCAAGCTAACAGACGCCATCAGAGCAGACGCACGCCAACCAGTGCACGAGCCGCCCAAACACCCAACCTTCGCACGAAACGGCAACGACCTGCTGGCATTTGCGGCACAATGCCGCGACAGCCTAGCACTAAGAGTACAAGTCGTCAAGACCTACGACCACCTCGTCGCGCTGACTGCAGGGGGACACGCGCCGCTCGTCAATGTCAAGATCGCCGCCATACAAGAAGTCCCCCAATGGTTCAACTCTTGGCACGGCGAGCGCAAAATTCGTCTGACCCGAGGCGACAAACCGCCAGCAAGCGCGACGACAGCGACAGCTCCAACGACTGAGACAGCAACGCCAATGCATGACAACATGCCCAGCAGATGCCAAGCAAACCACCACCGCCAGCACGGCCCATGGCAACCGAGCCGCTTGCACCCGCGCTACCGTCCTCTATGACGGCAAAGGACATTCCGACGAGCCCAACAAATTCAACCGACGCCACAACTAACCAAGCAGCGGAACTTCAGATCACGCATCAGCCCACGGAACCTCGTGGGCCGGCACCACCAGCAGTCGCGACGCAGAACAACACAACCCACGCACAACCAAAACAAAACGCGATCCCATGTGAGCCCGCGCCGAAGATGCACGCCAGCAAGCCGACCACGACAATGGCGACTGCGCCGCGCCAGAGGCCTCATAAGCCACCGCCAGCGCAGCTGGTCGAACTGGCCGACCAAGCTGCGCAACAGCCCCCGAAAAAAGGCCCGATACCAACAACGCAACAGCATCGTAAAAGACGCCATAGCCTACATTCACCACAGTGATCAAATGGTCGCCATCGCGCATCTACTCGCCGGCTCGCCCGCCACCGCCTGCACTCTATTTGCCTATCATATACCCACCAGACGAGGATGTCAATTCCCAGCAACGGATGCAAGCTATCCCACGGCGACAGCTAGCACCGCAGACACTGGCGACGCGACGCGCCTACTTCCCGACGGTCGCCGCTCAAGCAATCGCAACGCGCCGCGAAGCAGCGCGACGAGATGACCATAAACAGATCTGTGATCGACGCATCGTCTTCATCAACAAGAGACCCCGCGTTCCAGCAGTGCATCAACAGGCCGCGCACGCGCCAGGCCCGCAACGAGGTCAACCTCAACAGCGCAAACAAACACACACACACTTGGAGCGCCATGCAGGGAGCCGCCGCTCAAGCACATGGCGAGGGTGCGCAAGGCCACTCCCGAGCCAACAATCATGGCGACGAGTGACCTCGACCAGTTCAGAACGCACTGCAGACTACCGCAACATCCACGAACAGTGCTTCATGTGGGTCAATTGCCGCAGAAGGGCCCCCCACTGATGTGGCAGTGCGGACAGGCCAGCAGTCAGCCCGTCTATACAGACCACTGACCTGCAATGCGCTCTTCCTCCGTTTCCCCTGCGGCCTTTTGACGCTGTGGTGGTATTCTATCTCAAGCTGGTTTGGGGCTATCCTACAAGACCCTGGGTAGCGGCCCTAGGATTGTGTTTTTTTCTCGCGCACCTTACTCTCGAGACCTCTTCACCATACCCTGTCGTGCATGCTTGCATGTTGGCAGCAAGCTGTGCAACTTTTCGAGCTTCCCACGCTCCAAGACAGCTCCAGAGGCGCCCAAGACCATTCCAAGATGGCTATCATGAGCTAGTCTGGATTGTGGCACGGGCTGCTCCCATCAGCACCCCCGGCACCACCTCCTACTTCTTCATCCTGCTGGACGACAGCCGGGGAGGGTGCGACATCGGCGGGCGTGGGGTTGCCCTGCAAAGGCCCTGTGCAGTGGCCCCCGAGTCGCACAGCAGTTATGCATGCGCGTTCGCTCAGCATCTCTCAGCACGCCATGTTTGAAGGGAAACTGGGACACACAAATAAATACACACAAATAACAGGATTCCCCATATTTTCCAATATTTTCTGGGTTTTTGTCTTCCCCCACACTTCCCATACTTTCCCATATTTTCCTGGGAATCGACGATTAATTGTGTCTGTGTTTTTTTGTCCCTCCTGAATGTTATTGCACGACCCATCCAGATACCTGATCTGCAATGCGCCTGTCCTCTTGTTACCCGCGCGGCTCTTTGGCACGATGGTGGTACGTTTTCTTTGGCAGGCTTGGGGCTATCTTGCAAAACCCTAGGTAGCGGCCACAGGACTGCATTTTTTCCTTGCGTTCCACGCGTTCTCCTTTCCCCCGCACCGTCTCAATCCCGCCCATTCTGCGCATCCCGGACATGTACTCTGGCCAGCCTGTAGCATCACAGTCCAGCCACGCGGCCAGCCTACTCCAAAGGCCAATCTACGCACGCTCCCTAGTAGCACCACGCCTCGTCGCCTCCTCACACCTGCAGCCAGCATAGCTGTTACCCAGAGATGGTGCAGCGGCACACACTTGGAGGAACGCCGAAGGTGTTGGCCTCCTTTCAGCCGCCCACGGCGCGGGGGTAGCAGCACGCGGGGCTAACGCAAGACACCTTGAGGGAACCTGATTCGGAGGGCACCAACTATACACCAACACCGATCCTGGCCCAGGATCACCCTGGGCCCAGGATCGGTGTATATACCTTCTTGCGAAAGACAGGAGGGCGTATACACCGATCCTGGGCCCAGGGTGATCCTGGCCAGGATCGGTGTTGGTGTATAGTTGGCGCCTTCCTACTGATACAGGTTACCCTCCACTTACCATGCCCTCCGGGGGCACTTGGGCCCCCGACAGGGAGGTGCCCCGTTTTTGGTTCCATTGTTGTGCCACGCGCGGCAGCATGCATGCGTGCTTGTCACGGTCTCGCAGTCATGGTAACCATGCCTCCTGCAGAACGCCACTCCTTCAACTTGACCTCGCCGCCTGTTTTTCTTCATACCCAGGCCACTCAGCGAGCGCAGACTCTCGTCTTTCTTGTCCTAGACGCACACGTGATCAATCTGCCCACGTGAACGCACTGGCCGCACTGACTGCACTCGACAGAAGCAGCTTGGACATGTGTCGGTTTCGTTTCTTACATGTTAATCACAAGTGGTACATTCTGATACAAGCTGCTTCTACGAGTTGCTCCATGCTCCGCGCATCTAGTACCATACCATTCCCACGTTTTTTCGTTTTGCACACACCAGACCTTTGCTCTGACCAGCCTATACCTATACAGGCCAACCATTTCTGATTAGACCACTCGGCCACCCTACCCTGTTACAGGCCAACCTATTTGCACAGCGATATTCTCTTACAGCATGAGCACCTCGCAATAACTACCAACATTCAGCCTGTATCATCAGGCTATTTTGCAGATTCTCGTATCTGGTTAACTAGACTGCATGTTTTCTCCCAGCTGACAGTTTACTGGCTACAGTGAGTTGCCATTTTGGCACGTCATTCGGGGAATGATCTGTCATTCCCACTGTGGACTACTGACCACACGCAGTCCAGTAAGCTTCAGCAGTGCCAGTCATTGTCTCGACCTTCTCCGCTCCACCTTTCGTTTGCATTTACGTAGCCAAACTGATGCGTAGCATTTCTGGCCGGTGCTGCTACTTACTTACGACTGCACACTCGTTCCGCAGCAAGTACCTCTAATGTAATGTTGGGTGTCACTTCCTTGTTTTACTTACAGGGGTAGGGGTGGGGAGGAGAGGCTACTAAGGTACCAAAGCTGCACTTGTTCACGGACTTGGCGGGCGCCTACTCAATTGTCTATTATTTCCTTGGTTCGTTTTCCCACTTGGGCCGCGGCGCCCGCCGGGTTGCTTTTTTTGCTTGAGTCGAGTCGCGTGCGCGTTTTTTCACGAAAGCCACAGGGTAACCTAAGGTCGGTCGAGCGTAAAATGAGGCAGAGGAGGGGGACGAGGATGAAGAAAACAAGGGAGGCATGAGGAGGCGGGAAGGACACGGAAGGGAGGAGCTGGAGGAGGAAAAGGAGAACCAGGGGGAGGAAGGAGGCATCCCATGGAGATTTCAATTCGACGAACTCGACACCCTGCGCCGAGACGCCGACCGATTGGGTCAAAACCTTGGGCTGGCGAGCGCGGCTGCGGCATCGTTGGCGCGTTCAGTGTGCCCCCTCCCTTTTTCCATCGCCGTTCCCGCTACGTGCGCCCAGAGCGCCGGCGTTTCTGGAAGGCCTTCAAGGCTCCTGCGCAGCTCCCAGGCAGCTCCGGAGCATACCCTCGCAATGTAGCTATCCAGCGTGCCGAAGACGTCGCGAGCTCGCTGCACGGCCTGCACTCAACCTGCGCTCGCCTCCCGCGGGGGGGGGCCCTCCGCACTGCGCTTGCTTCTGCTGACGCCACGCCGTCCTGTCCAGGATGCCAGGTCGCCCGACAGGTGTCCGCTTACGCAGCACTTTGGCATGGCTCGATCGGTGTTCTCCTCCTCTTCCTCCTTCTCCTCTTCTCTTCGTCCTCCTCTGCTCCTGCTGTTTGTCTCCCCTACGGTCTCACATCTGGGCCTCTCTGTGGTTCGTTGAGATTCGAAGGGGATCCAGTGTTGGCACTGAGAGGCCTCCAGGAACCGGTCGGCAAGGAGAGGCCTCCAGGAACCGCCGCACAGGGCGGAGCGTGTTCGAATCCTCTCGCTTCGGTCCTCGGACCCAGGCCGCCCGCAGCAAACCCACGCGCCCGACGCTGTGTTTGGTTCCGTCCGCGACCCCAGAGCTTTCAGTGGGGCCTGTCCCTCTACAGGGGGAATACCCCAAAAAAGTAAAAAACAGTTTTTTTTTTTTTTTTTTTTTTTTTTTTTTTTTTTTTTTTTTTTTTTTTTTTTTTTAAAAAAAAAAAACACACACACATATATATATATATGTATAACAATTTTGGGGCATTTTTTAAAATATGTGTTTCGTCGAAAATCCCCCTGTAGGGGGACACGGCCGACTTAACCAGAGCTTCCGGTCTCTTCCCCAGAGGCCGTGCTTCATCCCAGAGCCGTTCTGGATGGCCCTGGGGGTCCAAGGGCGCCCCCGAGGGCGCGAAGTCATTCGCGCTTCGCGGTCCGGCCCCGATTCCTCCCCCCCTTTGGGGGTGCGCTCCGCACGGCCGGGAGCCTCCCAGAACGCCCGTGCGCGCGGTCGATCCCGCGATCGGCCCGCGCAGGAGCTGTTCTCTGTAGCTCGCTCGCGCTCGTGCCCGCCCCGACGGCAGACAAGAGCTCGGATGCACGCGGTCGTGTCTATTTCTCGGGGGTGGACAGAACCCCCAACAGTGACACGTCGATTAGTGAATTGTCCGTTTTCGGTTCTCGAGAGGGCGCCGTGGCCGTTATTTTCCAGGCTTGCGCCCGCCAGGTTTGGGCCTCAGGTCGTTTTTACTAAACCACGTTTTACTAAAGGGAGGTCTGTCCATCCCCGAATTTCGGTCCGATCCATCCGATTTTTTTCTGATTCCGGCTGGCCCGATCCGAATCGGTTCCGATGTGCCGATGGTCCGCAGCGGCCTGAAGCCTGCACGGCGCTGTTGTGCATCCCGGCGCGGTCGATCCGATTCGATCCCGCCTCCGTGCCGTCGCGGCTCGATCCGACGTGCATTCCGATTCGATCGGATTTGGCGATTCGATGCCGACCGATCTTGCCCTCGGCGTCACCCCAACGTACTCATGTTGTGTGCGTCGGTCCCCCAGGGGCCGGGGCGACGCGCGCACCGAGAAATCTCATAGTACATGCGTCGTGGCGGGCGCTTTCTGGCCACACCGCCCGGGAAACGATCTGCTGCTAGATGGGTATACTGTATGCTCGGGACGGACGCACGCCTCCAACCAGGACATCTAGAACTAGCATGTCGTATGTCCTTGTGCGTCCCAAGCCCACTCGATCTCGCGCGCGCAGCCACTTTGATCCGTTTCGCTCCGCTCCGTGCGTTCGCGCGCGCACGCGCCCGGCGCGGCCCCGCCGCCGCCCCCCCCCCTCTGCCATGCGGCTGCGCTGCGACACGGCCCCGCTTCCCTGCCCTCTCCTCCTCCGCCTCTCCTCCTCCTCCTCCTCCTCCTCCTCCTCCTCCTCCTCCTCCTCCTCCTCCTCCTCCTCCTCCTCCTCCTCCTCTACCTCCTTCTTCTTCCCGATGCCCTGGAGCCCCCCTCTGAGGGCACAACTGTCCACGCGGGAAGACCCTACTCCAGCGGGGCGATCACGGCTGGGACTTTCCCAGCCACACCTGGCAGGTAGCCTTGGCTCATCCTTCGGACGGCCCTCCTGCCCCACTCGCCAGGCACGCCACAGGGGGTGAGGAATGCCTTGAGCTGCTTAGCACTGTGAGCACCACAGTGCACGCACGCAACCACAGGGTGGGCCACCGCCTGCAGGGATTCCTCGACCCGAAAAACAACTAAACGATGTGCTCGCCAGGCACGCCACAGGGGGTAAGGAATGCCTTGAGCTGCTTAGCACTGTGAGCACCACAGTGCACGCACGCAACCACAGGGTGGGCCACCGCCTGCAGGGATTCCTCGACCCGAAAAAACAGCTAAACGATGTGCTTTCAGGCCCTGCTGCTGCAACCGCTCATTGGCATCACGCGCACGCGACGCGGTCGACCCTGGGCAGGCCTGCGTCGCGGGGGCCACGGCACGGCAGCACGCACACCAGGGCCTGTCGGCAGGCCCCTCAAAATCATGCACCTCCTCCTCCTCTTCCTCCTCTTCCTATTCCTCCTTTCTCTCATCGTCCTTCCCTTCTTCTCCTTCTTCCCCTTCACCTCCTCCTCCAGAGCTCCTCCTTCCTCGACGGCGGGGTTGCTCGGGTGGGGGCGGGCACATCTTCTGCTGCCCCCTCCTCCGCCTCGGTCTCGTCGGCCTCCTCCTCCTCCTCCTCCTCCTCCTCCTCCTCCTCTTCCACCTCCTCCTCCTCCTCCTCCTCCTCCTCTCCTCCTCGACCGTTTTGTCTTGGGCAAGCCGCAGCCGCGCGCAGTCGTGAGGCGTTAGGAGGGCCGCGGCGCGGCCCGTGCGTGCCCCGCCGGCTGGCAAAGGTCGATTACGTACCGGGCAAGGCGCAGGATGGCAAGAGGGGTAGGCGGACAACAACAATGTAACAATGCACACGCATGAGCATGAATATCACATGCTCGCCGCTAACGCCCTCACCGCCACCCAGAAACAAGGCCCGAAATACAACCGGCCAAGATGACCATTATACCATATAAAGATCCCAACCAGTGGATGGTTCGAAAGTTTGGCCAGCACCATGCCCGGCCGCAGCATTGCATGTCTTATCGAATTGATTTAAACGTATACACGTATATGTAATACGAGCAGAGAGAGATACCAAGAGACATAAAGAGAGGGAGACATTGCATAGCGCGGGAGAGAAACACAATCAAACACAGCGATCGTATAATGCATGGCGTAGCGGGGGAGAGACGGAGAGAGAGAGAGAGAGAGGGAGGGGAATGAAAGAGAGAGAGAGAGAGAGAGAGACAGAAATTTCAACAAAATCAGACAGCACGATTCGATGATGTATTGCATGTCAATCAAAGGTTGAGGCACATGTAACGATCTACCAAGAGAGAGAGAGAGAGAGAGAGAGAGAAAAAGCGAGAGAGAGAGAGAGAGGGAGAGAGAGGGGAACGAGAAAGCGACATGTATAATAACGCGGAGACGAGCATCGTACGTAACGATTAGATAATGTATTCCGCATCGGGGACACACGAAAGAGTGAGATTGATAAAGAGATACCACGAGAGAGAGAGAGAGCTAAAGCTATAGAGAGAGAGAGAGAGAGAGAGAGAGAGAGAGAGAGAGAGAAAGAGAACAACACAAGAGAAGGAGCGCCCACCGACAGCACTGACATAGAAAGATACCAAGAAAGAGCGAGAGAGAGAGAGAGAGAGAACAAAGAAACACGACAAAAAAGAGAGGGGGCGCCCACCGACAGCCGCCCACCGAGAGCCGCCCGCTGAAATCGGCCCGGTGCTTTCGCCAATCTCTTGAGGGGGCGCCCACCGAAAGCAGCCCACCGAGAGCCGCCCACCGAAATCGGCTGGCCATTTTCACCAATCTCTTCTATGTCCGCTAAGACCCCTTCAGCGTAAACACTGATTGGGGAGAAACTTACATTGGCCGAGCGAGGTGAAAAAGTACACGCAATTTCACAGACGCGCAGCTCGGCCCTGTGCTCCGACGGGGTGGCGCTAGATTTTCACGTCGTTGCCCACTCCCGCCACTCTCGGGACTCCACGGCCATGCACCAAGCAAGTTGAATCTAAGGAAGGACAAGTGCTAGGTGATGGGAGGCAGATGAGGAAACATACGCAATTGCACTGACACGCAGCTCGGCCCTATGCTCCGACGGGGTGGTGCTAGACGTTCACCTCGGTACCCGCTTCCGCCAGCCTCGGAGCACTGCGGGGCATGCACCATGCGAGTGGAATCCAAGGCAGGATATAAGCTTGATGGTGGTGGGCACAGTGAGAGGGGACGCAATCTCAAGCACTGTCATGTACAAGCGGCCGGTTATGCACCGAGAAGGGCCCCTTGGGGTGGCGCTCGAGGTTTGTTTCGCCCGCAGGCACTTCTGCCCCCCGAGGGCCCCCCGAACGCAGGCAGTGAGAAACGCGCAGAACGAAGCATCAGGACAAACGGCGAGCCACGATGGCCCACTATCGAACCGCTTTGTGAGCCATCCAATTCAGCAGGGCGGCGCGCGCCGCGTACCGCCGCCCTCGCGAGCCTACTGGGCCATTGAATTGGCTTCAAAAGGGGATCCTATCGTGAACCTCGCGGTGCGCTTTGAGGGCCGGCGGTCCGCTGCTACTTGCTAACTTGCAGGGGGGAGCTCGCCGCCGCACTCTCCCCATTGCAAGGTGTTCTCAAAGCTGAGGGGCTACGCTGGCAGCGCGACATCCGCGCGAACCCTCGGCGCTTTACAAAACGTGGAAGTCCCCAAGACCCCGCGGCGTCGTCTCATGAGGTTGCAGCTCGCATCGATTGGTTGCCCACCAGGAGTTGCGTCTGGACTCGAGGTGATAGAGGAAAGGCGCCCCGTGGTCTACTGCGACCGCGGAGATTACGAAAAAGAGACCGATCCGAATCCTCGCTGTCGCCCCCATGTTGTGCCTGTATTTGAAGTTTACCTGCCGTGGTATTGGGCGATCGCTCGGAGAGCATCCGCGACTTCCAGCAGACCACCGCGATCACTCCAGCAATTCTGCCAGTCGGAAGCAGCTGGATCGCTTTATTCGTTGATCCCTCGGTTGCCAACCCTCGTGGCCATCGTTCTCCGATCCTTCTGCGCAAGAATCCAGGAGCTGCACGTGGATTCGACCTTTCGTGCAAAGACTGGCCCGGCTCGACAGTTGATCCAGTTCAAAAGCCAATTTCTCAATGCAACGTAAACTTAATTGCCCACTCGGTGGCAGATTTGTCGGGGAACGTTGGGGCATCTAAGAGCGACTGTCGAGTCTGATTGTTGGTGGTGGCGCCGGCTTGAATGGCGTCGCTCGCCCTCCCCAGTGCCGCGCGCATCCAATGCCATCTCCCCAGTCAGGTCGACGGGCCCCCACAAGTACCCCGTGACGCACCCGACCCTTTTGCGTCGAGTGACGTGATGAGTTGGCCCAAGCTTGCCAGGGCAACGACAGTGCAGGCTCCGTTATATGTTAAGCGAGCTACATGGGATGCGCTCGCGCGACAGGATTCACTGGAGAACGTGGGGGCGGGGGCGACGGGCAGTAGAAGGGCGCGCGGGGGGTCGGGCTGTCGGCGCGGCAGCTGCAGATGCAAGGTGGCAGGGGGCAGAGAACGACGACGAATGTGACGTGGGAAGACCGAAGAGTGCTGCTTTTGTCGGTTGCGCGCTGAAGATGCCGCGCTGCCTGCGCCGCGTCGTCGCGGCGCCCGAAAGATATGTTCAACCTGCTTATCGTTGGTGCAAGATGCGAGCGAGGCCTAGCTCGCCCGCCATATTCGCAGCCCCCCAGCGATGGCGAGGTCCCCTCGTGGCCAGCGTAAGACGCCACTCTGTTGGACCCCGCAGCAGCCCTTGAAAGTGGCGACGGTTTCAGAGATAACAGTCCCACGGGGATGGCGAGGTCTCATCCGAATCTGAGTGAGACGTCGCTCCTCGGGGCCCCTCAGTAGCCCTCGAAAGCGGCGGCAGTTTCGCAGTTCGCAGCCCCGCGAGGGTGGCGATGTCCCATCTTGATCTGGGCATGGCCTTTCTCCACTGGGCCCCCCCCCAGCAGCCTCGTCAGAATTTGGGCGGGGCGTCGCTCCGCAGGACCCCCCGGCAGCCTTCGAAGGTGGAGACAGTTTCGCAGATCGCAGCCCCGCAGGGGTGGCGATGTCTCATCGGAAAATACAAGAGCGGCCAGTCCTCTGACCCCCCAGCAGCCTTCGAAAGTGGCGACTCTTTCGCAGCTCGCAGCCCCCCAGGGATGGCGAGGCCCCATCAGGATGCAAGGAAGACGTCGCTCCGCTGGACCCCCCGGCAGCCCTCGAGAGCAGCGACGGTTTCAAAGAACGCTGCCCCCCAGGGCTGGCGAGATCTCATCCGAATGCGGGCGAGGCGTCGCTCTGCGGGCCGCCCGGCGGCCCTCGGAATCGGCGACCGTTTCGCAGATCGCACCCCCCAGGGATGGCGAGGTCTCATTTGAATCTGGGTGCGACGTCGCTCCGCTGGACCCCCCAGCAGCGTTCGAACGCGGCGGCAGTCTCGCAGATCGCACCCCTCCAGGGATGGCAAGGTTTCATCGGGATCTGGGTAGGACGTCGCGCCGCTGGGCGCCCGCCAAAAACGCAGCTCTCGAAAGTGGCGGCGGTTTCGCAGCAGGGGTGGTGAGATTCCATCAGGATCTGGGTGGGGCGTCATTCCGGAGGGCCCCCAGCAGCCCTCGAAAGCGCCGACCGTTTCGCAGATCGCAGCCCCCCCAGGAATGGCGAGGTCTCATTCGCTTCTGGGAAGGATGACACTCCGCTGGGCCCCCCCAGCAGCTTTTGGAAGCGGCGACAGTACTGCAGATCTCAGGGCCCCGGGAATTGCGAGGTCTCACTTCAATTTGGGCAGGGCGCAACTCCGCTGCGAAAGCGGCGACAGTCTCGCAGACCGCAGCCCCCCAGGAGAGAGGAGGAGGTGGGAGACGGGAGGAGGCGGAGCACGCAGTGCTTTTTTCCTTCAAAACGAGTACCCAACGCAGGTGGGATGGAAAACAGCCTCACGTGATTACTCCCCTGATGAGCTTGCGTGCGTTCCGGCGCCATGCCACCGTTTCTCAGTTGCTCGGCGGTCTCCGCGTCCACCATCTCGATATTGCGCAGCAGCCACTTGGTACGTGGATTGCCTACTTTGCGCAGGTGCTTACCCGAGTGTGATGTATTCCTAGACGCTGTGCCGCGCTTTCCGCGCTGCGATCCCCGTGCCAGCGTTGGCGCAATGTCCGCGCCGCGTCAATCTAAAAAGTTGTGTCGCGCGCGCTGCGAATAGCAAAATACTACTCGGTCGACATCGCAGGCGATTCGCTGCGCATCTCTGTGAGGCTGAGCTCCCGCGCCGCCGTCCGTGGGCGACCCAACTCAGTTGCGCGCCACTTGTTTCCGCGCTCGATCTGCCGCAGCCATGAACTCGCGTGGTGAACTTCGGGCAACATGGAATTGCAATCTGATCTTCCAATCGCAACATGTCAGTTCTTAGTCATCGTTCGAAGCCATCCAACGAATCTCTTCCATCTGGAGATCGGCCCGTGATCCAGTGCGCGCGCGAAGCATGTCAACCGGCCGCCAGACAGCCCCTGGCGCCTCCGCACACGCACAGAGAACCATCATGAATGAGCCTCCTCTTCCTGCTCGCCCTCCTCTTGCTCACGTGCTCAATCGGGACTCTCTGCGCTTCGGCGCGCGCCTCGTCCTCTGATGACCTCGACTCGTTGTGATGAGCATGTCGCTGCTTTCCTCGGCATGCTCGATACCTGAGATTTTCAAGGGGTCTGATCTGCGCAACCGCCAACCGCGCCCAAACCTTTATCAGGTGCAACATATGTACGTCTGCGAAGACATCGTTGCCATTCGCCCGGGCAGTGTTCAACCCGCGGCGGAGGCGATGGCAGTTGCGCTTGATCGGGCCAAAGGGGACCTTCCGCTTGATTACCGTGGAGTGAGGTTGCACAGCGACAAGGCAGGCCCCGGGACCGACCCGCTTATCCTGAACGTAGGCCAGGTCGCGTTCCAGTGGGCGTAGGCGGTCTGGGAGTTCGCCCCCGGGCCCGGCGGCCTGAAGGCGTGCGTGGAGGGCGAGACATCACGGGCTCAGAGGTCGAGTGCTCCGTGGGCGGCGGCAGCGGCGCCCGTGGAAGTTGCTGCTCTGAGTCTCCAGAGGGCCGGGTGGAAGCTCGACTCGCGCGTGGCCCTCGCCACCGACCAGGGGGCCAGGCTGGGCGTGAAACAAGTTGCCCCTGCCCTGGTCTAAGCCTTTTGCAGGGGGGGGGGCTCTCCGAGCATCGGGCGGGCAAGCCCCCGCATCAAGGGCCCCCCCCCCCCGCGCCGCGGTGCAAGCCGTTGCCCTGGAAGGCCCTGGGGCCGCTTCGTCATCGAGTTTCGGGTGGGGGGCGCTGGATTAAGAGACGCCAGAGGCCACATCAGGCCATTAATCTCTGGAAGCCATTGGCCGCAAAGTCGCCTGTTCAAGCGTGGGCAGGCGGAGTCTGGGCGCTGGGGCCCGGGCGGTTTCCTTTTTGGCACGGGGCGTACGCGCGCCCAGCTCTTCAACGTCTCCAACGGGGGCGCGTCTCAGGCCTCCTGCGTGGTCGCGCTGCCAGGGTTAAGAAGTGGGGCTCCAAGGCGGGGGGGGGGGGGGTCGCGAGGGGCCTGTTCCCGAACCCCGTGGAGCTGCTGGAGGTCCCGGAGGGGCTCGAGCAGACCACCTCCTGGCACAACCGACCTGAGCTTGGCTTTCTGACGGGCGTTCTTTTAACGGACGGCTCGAACCCTGCGGGCTGAGTGCCTCCGCCTGGGCCGAGCGGGCTGAGCTGGCGTGCAAGTCGATAGGTTCTGTCGGTTGGAGGCAGCGGCCTACGAGCCCGCCCCAATGTCTGTTGCACTTCGGCAAACAGCGAGAGACGCCGAGGATTCTGCCTTCAATGTGGTCACTCAGGCAGCTACGCTACCGTTGATGTCTACGCGGGCTGTGCTGGCACTGTCGGCACTCTGTGGCGTTCGGTGGGTGGTGGGGCGGGCCGCGGGAATCCTCGCGCGCATCTTCGGCGCCAGTTTTGGGCTGCGCTTCATTGGGTGGGCGTCCGCATGTGCACGGCTAAGGCCCATTGCGCGCGCGGACAAAGGTGCCGGGCGCACCGCTTGCAGCAAACAGTCTTGCGGCTGAGTTTGTCCGGAAAGGTGCGACAGCCCGCGGCGTCGATCATTCCTTTTACTGGGTTTGGCGAGGCCTGGAATCGCGCGCGAGGCGGCGGCGCGGGCCGCAGAGGCGCGCGTCCAAGCCGACGGCCAGGATCATGCGTGCTTCGTGGAGCGCTACCTGGCGAAGCGCCAGGCCTCCCCGCCCTGGGCGCCGCCCGCGGGCAGCCCGGCGAGTCCCGACCACGGGCCGCCCGAGGATTTTGGGGGGACCGGGGTGGAGTAGCTGGGCTTGGGAGTGGGGCCTGGGCTGGGGGAGTGCTCAAGACTCAGTTCCCGCTGGCAGCAGCACCTCTTGAGTCGGACGTCGAAGGCGCGAATCCAAGGTCGAGTTTGTTTTGCTGTCGGCGCGGCGCAGCGAGTTCCGATGGGGAATTGACTCCGACTGTGTCCTCTGCGCGTCCGGGCCGCGGTGGGAAGGGCGCCGGGACCAGCTCGGGCGCATTCGCGAAGGAGAGTTCCCCCGTTGCAGAGCGGGGGCGGAAGATTTCTGATTCAGCCGCCCCCGCGGAGTGTTGCCAGCGGTGAGAGCGGGCCTGCGCGAGCGGGCCGAGGCCGCCTCCGCCCCCTCCAGCGCGGCCGGCCTGCACCGTTCGACGTGGTAGCGGGGGGAGGTGGGCGGGCGGGGCGAAGTGCTGAAGGATGTTTGTTTGACGGTCGGGGACCGACCCGGTGTGCTCGAGATGGGTCGCGGCGCGATCCAGAGGGCCTCCCTGGCCCGATTCGGAGGAGGAAGTTTTTTTGCACGCGCCTGTAGGGCCAAGCCGAGCCGAGCCGAGCCGAGCCAAGCCTCCTCCTCCTGCTCCTCCTCTTCCTCCTCCCCCTCCTTCTCCTTCCTCCTCCTCGCCGGTCGATATCATGTTTTGTTCTGTCTCTCGACCTCCGCCTCCTCTTCCTTTTCCTCGACTCACCATGCAGCAGAGGGGTCCTCAGGTAGCCGGGCCCTTGGGACTTCCGACGTTGTCCGGTTGGTTTCTGGGAGAGCCCGGCTCGACCGACGACTTGCTTCGAACGGCCGACGACGGCCGCCGACGCACGACCGACGAGCGACGAACAACCGACGAACGACGAGCGCACGAATTCGAACGACCTACGACCGACGAGCGACGAGCGAGCGACGCACGACGAACGACCGACGAGCGAACAGCGACCGACCGAGGGACGACGAGCGACCGACGACGATCTCTCGAGGCCCCGAGTCTCTCGAACCCCCGAGCGTCGGGCGCCGGGAGCTCCGCGTTGATTCCCCGGCCCCGGTCGGGGCCCAGAAGAGGGGCGCACACGCCCTCCAGGCCAGCACAGGAGGGGGCATGCGTTTGGGGCCTCCTTAGGGGGGCAGTAGTTACAAGACAACGGGTGTGTAGATATTTTGGACAAGGGCACGAATCGGGAGTCATTTCATGGCCCATTCCTATTGTTAGTTTTATGTGTATGTTTTTGTCTTAGCTTGTTATTATTATTTTTCGTTGTATCCGTCGTCGTCGTCGCCGCCATTTTTCTTTCAGAACATTATTTGGCCCCCCCTCGTCCGCGCACATGTTCTGGGCCATGCTGCGATGACCGCCCCCTTTCCTGGCCCCGTCTGCGGTGCACCCAAAACGCAGGCACCGCTCTCGGGTGAAACCCTCCCAGAGCAGCTACGACCGACCGACCCCCCGACCGACGGACCGACGAACCGACGAAGGCCCGACCGACCGACGACCGACAGACGCCGACCGACGGCCGAACGGCCGACCGACCGACCGAGCAGGCCGAGTCGACCGACGACCGACGACTGGCCGACCGACAACCGCACGACCGCCGACGACCGGCGCCTGGGCCGACCGACCGACCGACGACGACGACGACGACGACGACGACGACGACGACGACGACGACGACGACGACGACGACGACGACGACGACGACGACGACGACGACGACGACTGGCGACGGCCGACCGACTGGCCGACGCAGGCCCGCCCCACGGCGGCCGCGGCGCTTGCCGCGGCGCTCGCCGCCACGGCGGCTGCGCCAGCCACGGCGGCGAGGCTCCAGGCGCCGGCGCCGCCGCCGCAGACGTTGGCAACGCCGCCACGGCCGACGGCGACCGACGGCGACCGACGACGGCCAACGCTGCCGCCCCGCCGCCGCCGCCACCGCCGCCGCTGTATGTTCTCTTCCCGAAGATGTTTGGTTTCTCTCTCCCTCTCTCTCTCTCTCTTATTGTCTTGTCGGTTCCGTCATTATACTCTCTCTCTCTCTCTGTTTGTCTCTTTGTCTCTCTCTCTCTCTCTCCCTCCCTCCCTCCCTCCCTCCGCTATGTTGGATGCAATCTTAGGCTATCTAGAACCTTCTTGGAGCCATCTCGTTGCTATTTCGGGAGTCCCTTGGAGTTCTCATGGAAGCCCCGAGGAGGCCTCTGGGGGCCATCTTTTGGGGGCCTCTTGGAGTTATCTTGTAGGACGCGGATCAAAGTTGGAAGCCATTTGGGGCTATCTGGGTTCTCTTGGGTCCATCTTGGGGCCACCTTGAGGGTCTCCTGGGGCTCTCTTGGGGCTTGTGGCCTACCTACCTGGAGGACATCGATCAAAGAGGCCTCATTAGCGCTGCCTGTCTTGAGCCCCAAGTTGTTTCTTGGGGCCTTCTTTGGGCGCTCTTGGGTCTAGGGGCCGTCTTGGAGCGCTCTTGGGTCCCTCTTAGAGCTTTCTTTGGCCCTCTTGGAGCCATCTTGAGGCCTCAAGAGCCCATAGGAAAGAAAAGGCCAGAGGGTAAACAATCGGATTCTTGACGGGTGTTGGCCTGTCGGGGGCGTCCTTGGGAAGCTCCGTGGCCACCCCAGGCCGTCTTGGAGCGGTCTTGGGGGCTCTTGGAGCAGTTTGGAACACGTCTTGCCCTCTCGGAGGTCATCGTGGGTCTTCCAGGGCCCTCTTGGAGCCACCTTGCGCCATCTCGGACGCTCCAGCGCCTCGCCGCCCCGCGCCTCCAGACCCAGGGGGAGGCCCTCCCCGACGGGGGAAGGGGGCAGGTTCGGGCCGGGCGAAAGGGGGGGATTGGGAAAGGGGGGGTTACGAAATCTGCTGCATGCAGCTGGTTTCGGCCTCACCGAGTGGGCCATTCCTCGATACATGGCCGCCTCCGGCGCCGGGAGGCGCCGGGAAAGCCAGCTACGTGAGCTGATTCTCAAACCCCCCCTTTGCTATCCCCCCCTTTCGCCCGACCCGAAAGGTGGGAGAGAGAACGCCCTGAACCGCCTCCGCCCCGAAGGGCCGGTGGGATGTTTCGTCCCGGATCCGTTTGTCAAGCCGCCGCGGGCCGGAGAGCGGGCCCCTGGAGGCCGACACCGAGGCGCCTCGCCGGGATCGAGAACACCATACTCCAGATCTCGTAAGAAAGGGAGGGGGGTCTCATTTCGGGGGGGGGTCTCTTCCAGGCTATCTTGGAGGGCCTGGGGGGGTCTGGGGACGATGTTTTGGAGGGTTCTCCCACGGGGGAGGTCTGAAGTGGCTTGTCTTGGAGGGTCCAGACCCCCTCCCTTTTATTACGAAATCTGGAGTACCGTCAGAGATTTGGGGCCCCGTCTTTGGGAGTGGTGCGGCAGGTTCGGGTCGTGCCGACCGGCGGCGACGTCACAGCGTGCGTTCAAGGTGGAACGCCGCCCGTGGCCCAGAATCGGCCCGTCGTTGAACGATGGGGCGTTTACGGAACGGTCTATTTTAGGGGCAACGTAACGGGTACTCACTAACGGGTACTTTGGAAAGTTGCCGAAAGTTGCCATTTTAGGGCGTCTTTCTGGCATTGCAGCGTTGCCCACATCGGGAAAGGCTGGGTTCGCCGGGTCACTGGCCAAAATGCCCGTCAGTGGAGTCCCCATTAAATGGGCGTTGACGATCGTTCAAGTTTGAACGATCCCCGCGGCGTCGGGAATCAACGCCGGGGTCGACACGACGCGAGATTGCGGTACAATGCCAGACAACGAGTGCTGTCCAAAACCGACGGCGGCCGGCGTGTACAGGCCAGGCGGCCTCCTGGCCTCAGAGGGACGCCGCTTGCGGCGGCCACGACATCGAGTCCTGCCGGCCTCCGTGCCCATTCGTTCCTTCTGATGGGCGTGTGTTTCCACCACCACCACCATGGGTTGGAGGGGGGGGGGGTCCTGCTCCTCCTCCCCCTCCTCCTCCTCCTCCTCCTCCTCCTCCTCCTCCTCCTCCTCCTCCTCCTCCACCTCCTTTCCCCCTCCAACTTCTGGTGGTGGTGGTGGTGGAGAACCGGCTCATCACCTTCCGTCCCCACTTCGTTCGTGGCGACCGTCGATAAAACAGGGCTAGGATCGGGACAAATCGCTCCAGAGCGTTCCGGAGCGCTCTCAGAGCGTTCCGGAACGCTCTGGAGCGGCCGCGGCGCCCAATACATCCTCCAAACCCGCCGATTCTCAGAGATTTCGAGTTCTCCCGATCCGATTTTGGTCCCGATCTTCGTGTCGTTTTAGTCGAGCCCTCCGCGTCGGCGGCCGCGGCTCCGAGGCGCGGGCCGCGCGCGGCGGCGGGCCGCGCGCGGCGGCGGCCGGGCCGGCGCAGGCCGCGCCGCGGGCGCGGGGCGGCCCGCGGCTGCTGCGGGCCGACGGGAGGCGCTGCCCGCCACCGGGCGGCAGTCGGAGGAGCACACGAGCGGAGAGCACGGCAGCAGCTCGGCGATCGGCGTAGGAGGAGGAGGAGGAGGAGGAGGAGGAGGAGGAGGAGGAGAGGAGGAGGAGGAGAGGAGGAGGAGGAGGAGGAGGAGGAGGAGGAAGAGGAGGAGGAGGAGGAGGAGGAGTAGGAAGAGGAGGAGGAGGAGGAGGAGGATACTACTTGCAGCGGTAGAGGCAGAAGGTCCAGGCCGAGAGGCTGCAGCAGGCCGATGCCGTCGAGGCACGGGGGCACGAGAGCGCGGATCCAGAGCGCGAGCCCCTTCGCCGAGGGCCGAGGGCCCCACGGAGGCGCGGAGCGGAGTTGTCAGGAGGGGAAAACACACAGACACAATTCATTCTCGATTCCCCCCAAAAATATAAGAAAATATGGGAAGTGGGGGGGAGAGCACAGCAGTACAGTGAGCGGCTTGAATAAGGAACGCTTGCTTTTCCAGAGGGGCTCGGTCGTTGCTTAGATTTTGCATGCGTTATGTACAGTTCCTTATGTGCTATCTATTATGCATCGTTTTTTTATGCGTTATTCCTTGGGATACAAAGGGGCTTCGTTCCTTATTTATCGTTCCTTATTTATCGTTCCTTAGGTTAGGCGGCAGCAGTCGGAGGAGCACGAGCGGAGAGCACTCAGGATGGGAAAAAACACACAGACACAATTCATCGTCGACTCCCAGGAAAATATTGGGAAACTACGGGAAGTGGGGGGGGGAAGACAGAAACCCAGAAAATATTCAAAAATATGGGGAATCCTGTCATTTGTGTGTATTTATTTGTGTGTCCCTTGGCCCCTTGAAGCACAGCAGCAGCTCGGCGATCGGCGTTCCATCCACAGCACGGTTGCTGCCCCCCCGCTCTGGGCGCCGAGGGAGGCAGGGCACGGATAAAAGCACCTGGCCTTAAGTCGGGCACGTCCCTCCACAGGAGGAGTATTCAAAAATAGTTAAGGAATAGTTTGGGGACGATTTTTTGCAGTTTTCTTTGACCATTTTCGGATATTTTGGGGGTATTTTTTCGTTTTTCCTTCAAAATCAACCTGTAGGAAGACACGCTCGACCCAAACCTGGCCTCGGAGGCCAGGGGTTCATCCACGTTTGCGAGTCTCCAGCCCCCGATGTCAGATCAGGGTGGAGACGTGCATGCGAGGCAGGCGGGGGAAGGCCCCCCCCCCCGGCACATCCGACGCCGCATCTGCTCACGCGCGCCCTGCCAGCCCAGGAGAGAATCGGGCCGGGAGAAAGGGGGGGATTGGGAAAGGGGGGGGTACGAAATCTGCTGCATGCAGCTGGTTTCGGCCTCACCGATGGGGGCCATTCCTCGATACATGGCCGCCTCCGGCGCCGGGAGGCGCCGGGAAAGTCAGCTACGTGAGCTGATTCTCAAACCCCCCCTTTGCTATCCCCCCCTTTCGCCCGACCCGAGAGAAGGAGGGGCTCCTGGGGCTCAGGGACGGGCTCTTAGGGCTCGGGAGGGCTCTTTTGAGGGTCAGGGGCGGGCTCTTAAGGGTTCGGGAGGGGCTCCCGGGGCTCAGGGGCGGGCTCCTGGGGCTCGGGAAGGACCCCCGAGGCCACCGCGGGTCCGGCGCATGGTTCAGGAGGGGAAAAATCACACAGACACAATTAATCGTCGACTCCCAGGAAAATATGCAGAAATATGAGAAGTGGGGGGGAAGACAGAAACCCAGAACATATGGGAAAGTATGAGGATTTTTTAATTTGTGTGTATTTGTTTGTGTGTCCTGGGGCCCCTTCAATGGTGGCGGCGCTTGAGTTGGATCCACGGACCTGGCAGAGCCTGGGCAGGATCCGCGGACCGATGGAGGCGCTGCAGCAGCAGATGCAGCAGCTGCTGCCGCAAAGCGAGGAGCTGAACCGCCGCTTCCTGGAGAGAGAGAGAGAGAGAGAGAGCGCCTGACGCAGCAGGCGCCGCTGCAGAGGCCTGCAGCCGCGGTGGTAGCTCCAGCGGGCGGAGGCGACACGAGGCTCGTCAAGCAACCAGGAGTGTTTCGCAGGCCTAGAGGTTGACACCAACCCCAATATCGGCGGTGTGCCTCCACCGACAGAAGAAGATCCCGATCTCGGCGATGGTGGTAATAATCTGGCTTCCAAGGTGACCGAAATATTGCCACCAACACCGAACTCTAGGATCATCTACCCCATGTGGAGGCACCCCCCCGTGTTGGTGTTGGTGCCCATTTCTAGGCTCCCCAAGTGTTCGATGGAGCACGTGCAGAGTGGTCATACTGGAGTTGCACGTTCAGGGCCTACGCTGCTGCGGTGAGCTTGGCGATCACGAGGCTGATGACAGCAGCGGAGGCGAAGGGCCCAGAGCCGATGGAGATCCCAGACGAGGACATCGACGCGGAGCAAGCCCAGGCGAACGGCCAACTCTACTACGTCCTGGTGGTGTTCGTGAAGGGAACGGCCTTGAAGAAGGCCAAGAGCGCGCCAGTCGGACGCGGCTCCGAAGTCCGGCGACTGCTGGTGTATGAGTACGAGCCGAAGCAGAGGAGACGGTTCCAGGCGATGTTGCCGTCGGTGCTGCGCGCGAAGCTGCCAGACCGTCTCAGCGAGAGCCTCGACAACTTCGAGGGGATGGTCAAGCCGTGCACGGACCAGTCGGGCAGGGAGATCCCAGATGAGATCTTGGCAGCGACGGTCCTCAGCGGCATCGAGAACCAGATAGTCGGGCAGCAGTTCGCCTTGAACGATTCGACGCTGGACACGTATCCCAAGATCATGCACTCGGTCAGGACCTACATCAGCGCGAGCAGGGCGTGGCAGACGATGGGTGCTGGTGACTTGATGGAGGTGGACGCTATGTTATTGCAAGGTGGCAAAGGAAAAGGCAAAGGCAAAACGGCTGGTGACAGCGACGAGAAGTGCTTCTACTGCGGCGGCAAGGGCCGCATCGCGCGCAACTGCCGCAAGCGGATCGCCGACGAGAAGGCAGCAGGCAAAAGGAGCAGGAGGCGACGGCAGTAAAGGGCCCGAGGAGACGAGGGGAGAGACACGCGCGAGGATCGCGGCCCTTGAGCAGCAGCAGCCGCAGGACCGCGGCGCACGCCCAACTGCCGGTGCCGGCGGCCAGCCTGCAGCCGCAGCAGATGGCAGCAGTTTGCGCGCAGCTGGCTGCCCAGCTGGCGGCGGCAGCGGCAGCGCAGCAGAGGGCGCGGCAGCAGCAGGAGTCCGCGACGCTGGTCGCAGCTAACGCGGGCGTTTGACCTGGCGCGGACGACGAGCACGGCATCCAAGAGCTCCTCGAGGTGACAAGCGACGACCAGGAGAGCCAGGAGAGCGACGCGGACAGCGGGTTCGGCTTCTGCAGGTTCGACGCGATGATGACCCCGGGGATCGAGGGCGCCCCCGGCGGCGGCCTGCCCGCGGCGATGGTCAACGACAACCAGCTCGACCCAGTCACCCGCGTCTCTTCCTTGCCTTGGGGGAGATCTCGGACGAGAACAACGCGGTCTGGGTCCCGTTCGACACTGGCTCGGGGGCCACGGCTTGCCCGGGCAGTTTCGCGCAGGACATCGAGGTGGGCGCGTCGAGAGGTAGAGGGCCGAGGTGCGAGGCGGCAACTGGGGCCTCGGTGGAGCTGCGAGGCATGCGCTGCGCGCCGATGCTCATCGAGGACCAGCAGTTCGGCGTCGACTTCCACGTCGGGAACGTTCACAAGCTGATCGCTCGCGCGCGGTCATTCCTGGGCGCGGGCTTCGGGGCCCACTTTGAGCAGGTCTACTGCTGCATGTTGGGCCGGAAGGGCCAGGTCATCCCCATCCACGGGCGCAACCGCGCGCTCTGGCTGAAGGCGAAGAGGTCTGACATGACGAGCGGCATGGAGCATGGGGGTTATCTCGGCGGCGCAGCCTGCGCTGGAGGGCAGGCCCCTGCCGGCGGTGGCGAGAGACCCAGGGCAGCTGGCTCCAGGGGCGAGCTCGTCCTCGGCAGGACCATGTGCGAACTCGGCAGCGGCGGCGCCGTCGCAGCCGCGCGTCGAGGAGGCGACCCCGCCGACAGAGCCGAGGGCGCGTATCGAGATGGGCGCCGACGACCTCGTGGAGGGGGGGGGCAGCGGGCCCGCGCGCGCGGGATCCCGACGGTGCCGCCCGTGGCAGAGCGCCTCGCGCGTCGACTGACCCACGTGCCGTGCGGGAGCTGGCGCGCGGACTGCGCGGCAGGGGGAGGTCGAGAGGCCCCGCGTCCGAGGGGGGCAGTTCGAGAGTCCTTGCCCCGACGCGCGCGGATGGACTACTGCTTCCCGCCCACTAGGCGCGAGGGGACCAACCGAGTGGCGATCTCCGTGGTGCTCGAGGCGGACTCGAGCGATCGAGTTGCTGCCCGTCGCCGAGAAGGCGCCGGCGGAGTTCCCCGTGAAGACGGTGGCCAAGGCCGTCGAGCATTAGGGGCTCAAGCGAGTGGTGAGCGCCGCAGACGGCGAGCCTGCTATCAAGGCGCTGCCCGCGGCGATTAAGCTTGAGCGGAAGGGCGAGGCGGTGTGCTCCTCGGCGCCTCGGTGCGACTCGCAGTCAGAAGGCCCCGTGGAGAACGCCGTCGGTAGGGTCGAGGGCTTGCTGCGCGCGATGATCAGCGCGGTCGAGCGGTAGTGCAAGGTCGCGCTGGGCCCCGACCGCGCGGTGGCGTTGTGGCTCGTTCGGCATTGCGGCTGGGCGCTCGCGCGCTTCGCGGCGGCATCGGACAGGCTGGCCCATTAACCAGAGGCCCAGAGGCGTGCCCTAGAGGGGGGCCATCGCGGAGATGTGCGAGACCGTCCTTTTCCACATGATGCGCCAGCGCGAAAGAGAAGTTCGGGGCGCAGAGGGGGAAGGGCATCTGGCCGGGAAAGGTCGCAGCCACCGATGAGCGCACCATCGCCGCGTCGAGCGGCAGGCAGCTGGCGAAGTCAGTGACCAGACGGCCAGATGACAAGCGCTGTTCAGGAAAGCGACTGCCCCGGGTCGTCCGCGCGCCGCGGGGCCCAGCGGCCGGCTCGCGCCAAAGGGGGCGATCCCGATGAGCACCTAACTCGCGAGGTCGGCGCTGGACAGGTTCGGCAGGGCCGCTGGCTGCAAGGCCTGCGACGGCAGAGGGGGCCTGCGCGCCTGCTAGTGTCGGAAGAGGCTCGAGGAGGCGCTCGCCGAGGAAAGGAGGAAAGCAGGTGACGGGCCAGCAGGTGTGCAGGCGCCCGGGGAGGCAGCCCCCGCGCCAGTTCAGGAGGCCTGCGCGGGCCCCGCGGCTGCATCCGCCGCGTCTCCCAGGGGGGCGCCCCAGGCAGCGCCGCCGCCGCTGACGCCGGCTGACGGCCAGGAGCTGCGCGACGTCGGCGGGCCGATGGTCGCCGACGGCAAGCAGGGGGCCCCGCGCGGCGCGGAGACTGGAGCCGACCAGGGCGTTAAAAAGTCCCGCGTCGCCGACAGGCCGACGCAGGTCGACGGCGACCGAAGACAAGTGAGGGGCCAGAGCAGCGGCGCCCAGGGCGATGCGGAGTCCAAGAAGCTTCGCACCGTCGGCGGCCTAGGCATGAACCTGGCGCAGGGCGTGTTCGTGGCCATGATCGCCGAGGTCGCTGAGGTCAGCGCGGAGGCACAAGTGCGTGCGGCGAGGCCAGGCGTCTTGCTGGAGCCCGCCCTGGCGGGGGCTGGCCGTCAAAGCGAGAGGGGGCTCATGCTGGAGATCGGGGCGTGCGAGCGCGCGCTGCGGGGCGAGGCTCGCGGCGGGCGCGTCGGTGCCCAGTGGCTGCGCGACGGGCGCCACGACGGTAACGGAGCAATGTTCGCTCGCGTCCGCCTCGCGGCCATGCAGGTGGCGCGGGGGGCCAGGAGCGACTGCTTCGCAGGGGCGCCCAGCCTGCCCTGCGCGAGGCTGGCCCTCAGCTTCGCGGCCGCGCTGGTTGGGGGGCTCGGTGGAGGCTGGTCGCGCTGCGCGACGTGCTGGTCGCCTTCCACCGCGCGCTGCTCGACGAGGACATCTGGGTGGGCCCGCCCAAGTCTGAGGGGGGGGCCCCAGTGCGCGCGGCAGCTTCGGAAGGCGCTCTACAGCGCGAGGAGGGCAGCGCTGGAGTTCCAGGGGCGCGTTATCGACGCGATCGCGAGGTCGGGCTTCAAGATACTTGCACTGGCAGCGCAGGTGTTCTACCGCGTGCGTCGGGCGATCTTCGTCGCAGTCCACGGTGGCGACTTCTGCGCGGGAGGCGAGCGGGAGGAGCTAGACTGGCTTGACGGGGTTCTGGAACAGCACTTAGCGATAGAGCGCGGGCCTCGAGTCGGCCCGCTGGCAGTCGGAATGGACCGGCCGCGGCCTCTTCATCGAGCGCGCGACCGGCTGGACCGACAACGGCTTCCACTGGCTCGCCGACGCAGTGCACATTGAGAAGGTCACCGCGTACAACGACAGGGCCGAGAGGGGCGCGCCCAGCCGACTTTTCAGCCCAGGGAGCAAGCGCGCGGGCAAGAGTCGGACGGGCGCTGCAGACTTGCTTGGCGACCAAGAGCGGAGCGAGTACAGGGGCCTCGCCCTGGCTGCGCACGACGTGGCTGCCGATCGCCCAGACATCCAGTGCGCGACGGGAGTGCTGATGAGGGCGCTGGAGGAGCCGACGTTGCTGCAGAGGCTCCAGCTCGGACCCTTTGGGAGCTACCTCATGACGTGCAATGACGCGCAAGGAGCTGCAGTGGGACTTCAAGTACCAGGAGACCCCGCAGGAGTTGCGCGTTGAGGCGGACTCCGACTGGGCGTAGTGCCCGAGGACCAGGAGGTCTACCGGTGGCGGGCACGTGTTCGGGGCAAGCATCTGCTGGGCAGATGCTGCGGGCAGCGCCATGACATCGCCCTCTCGTCGGGCGAGGCCGAGCTGCGCGAGTTAGTGAACGGAGTTGCGCACGGGCTGTTCCTCAAGTGCGTGCTGGAGTAGATGGGCGCGCTGAGCCTCGTGGTGAAGGTCGGCGGCGACTCGGCGGCGGCGTTCGGCATCTCCCGCCGCCTTGGCGCGGGCCGAATCAGACACCTGGAGGCCAAGCAGCTTTGGATCCAGGAGAAGACGAGGTCGGGAGAGGTCCAGCCGATCAGGATCAAGACAGCAGTGAACAGAGGAGACCTGCTCACCAAGTTCCTTCACCCCGAGAGGTGCTGGGAGCTGGTCGGCGACCTGCCGCTGAGCGCGCACTCGGCAAGGCGCGGTGCGAGCGCGCTGGCGGCAGCGACGGCGCCGGTGCCCCCGCCCGAGACGGCGGCGGCGATGGGCGAGAAGGAGGCCCAGAGCATGGGGATCAACCCAGTGATGGCGGCGCTCTTCCTCGTCGCCCTCGGCTGGCTCAACTCGAGGCCGCGGGTCCAGAAGGCGGTTGGGCAGCGGGGCCGGGGCGTCCAGGCCGACGAGGTGGTCCAGGGCGCGACAGTGCCAGACTCGGTCAGCATCGGGTCGGCAACCAGTATTGCGAGGCGCAGGGGGCGTAATTTCGCGGCGCTGAGGTTCGGTGAGCTGCGCCACTCAGCTCGCGTGCGCGGCGGGCTTTCGAGCGCGGGGGAGGTGGGGGAGTTCGAGAGATGCCAGATCTGCGGTGCGGCTGAGTGAGTCCTCATGCCGCCTATGCATGCTGCCTGCTCGGTGCAGTCAGGCACCAGGGCTGATGGAGTTCGGGCCAAAGGGGGTCGACGGTTCTCTCTTCCAGGCTCCTGCGCGGCCAGCTCGAGCGGGGCCCTGCAGAGCGACGGGGGCACGGGCGAGGATCAGAGCGTTGGAGATGCTCTGGTAGAGGTTGCTCGCGCCGCAGAGAGGCCCTTCGGCGGATTTGGCAGAGGGCGGTCGAGGGGGGCCGCCGAGGTCTGAGGGGGCCGCGGCGAGGATGCGCGCGAGTCTCCGGCCCCCGATTTTAGGGAAAAGTTGAGATGCGTATGAGAGGCCGGCGGGGTTTCCCTCCCCGGCGTATCCGACGTTGTGTCGCTGTATCTGCTCGAGCGCGCCTTGCCAACCCAGGAGAAAAGAGAGGCTCTTGGGGCTCGGGGATGGGCTCTTAGGGGTCAGGAGGGACCCCAGAGGCCAAATCGGGTCCACGCCGCGTTCCCGCGCTGGCTCCGCGCGGCAGGTCGGGGCGCGAGCAGGGGCATGGATATGATGTCGATCGCCTAGTATTAAGTCGTGCGTGTCCCTCTGCAGGAGTGATCTTCAAAAATAGTTAAAACAAGAGTTAGGGGACGATTTGTTGAGTGTTTTTTTGTTGGTGTTGCATGTTTGAACGGTTTTCATTTTTTGCGCAAGATCCGCCTCTAGGGGGACTTGCCCGACCTAAGCCTAGTATCCGCGCCCTCGCGGTCTGGATTCTGGGGCGCGATTCCGCGGACACGAGGCGGCGCGGATGCGTTCCGCGCGGCGCATTCGCGACCAGATGTTCAGTATCCGCGAGGTCGCAGCCCACGGTCTTGGCCCGCGAGGCCGCGGATGCAGATACTTGTCCAACCACGATGCGCAGTCGAAGGGGCAGGGTTTCTCCGCCTTCAAGCTTTCAAGATTCCAATCCAGGGTTTTCGGAGTTTTTTAGTTTGCACACGAGCTGCAGAAACCATGGCGGTTGCATCGTTTGGAACTCCTGGAGCGTATCCTGAGCCAGTCGGAACGCGACAACATTCTCGTCCTAGACAAGCCCGGGTATCCGGAGATTGTGGTTGTAATCTCGGCGTTTCCTGTTTTCTTTCATGTCGGCCTTTCGGCATCTGGGGGCTGCTCTCGGGCTCGGGCTCGGGAGCATGGCACGTGTAACCTGTCCATGACCAGAGGCCCATGCCTTCGCGGCGTGGATACCGAGGCCGGCCCAACGGATACCCGGTGGGTGCAGTCCGCGCGTGGAATTTCCGTGGGACCACGAAGTCGCGGCCGAGGAGTGAAGACCACGCGGCCGTGGACGTGGATTGTTTTCCCTCCAGTGGGTCCTCCTCGGGATGGGGTGAGCCAGGTTCATCACGGAGAGAGGAGCTTCTTAAAGTAGGGGCAAGCGCGAACCAGGAAATCGAGGGAGCCAGGGAGTCTCGAGACGAATCGGGGAATCGAGAAAGCGAGCTCGAGAATGTCTCAACTCGTTTTCTGTCGTGTGCCATCGTTTCAGATCTTCCTGATTGGCTCTCAGAGTTCCTTGCTCGTGTTTTTTCCGCCTGAGTTTCCTGGTACTCTCCTCTGATTTCCTGACTAGCATTTGGCTCCCCTGGGGAAGAAGAGGTCCTGATTATTCGTGTTTTTTCCGTGCTCCCAGAGCCCTGCCCAGTGTGGGGTCCAGGACCCGTTTGCGTCAGGAATTGTGATGTTTCTTAGCAAATTCCAGGGGCAGCTGGAGGAGGGGGGAGTGGGCGAGCGAGGATTGAGGTCGTCGGGCGTTCTTGGTAAGGATTCGGAAGTATCCGAGGCGCCTCGGGAGACCTCCAAGCATGGGGACTTCTGGGGAGCGCTGGAGGCCTCCAGCGCCTTCTGGAGGAGGCGGGGGACATATATATTATATATATATAATATATATATATATATATATATAATATCAGTAAATGAATCATAAACTTGCTTCTGCAGCAGGAAATCAGGAGCATGCCCTCGCAATGCTTCCGCGTCACCTCATCACCTCCACGCCCCATGGCCTGCCCCGTGGGCTCGCGGTGCCTGGCCTGCTGGCGCGCTTCTGCGAAGCGGTGGCAGAGGCGGCTTTCCTCTCCTGGCGTGAGCCCCCTGAAGGCATCCGTCCCCCCATGACGGCCTCTGCTGGCCTGGAGGGGTGCCTTGCTTCGGGCGCCGGTCACGTGTCCTGCGCGGTGCCGTGCTTGGCATCGCTCGGACGTGTGCTTTTTTTTCTCGGCGGAAACCATCGGAGACCATCCTGGACCATCGAGCAACAAAAAACGCACGAAACCGAAAAATGCACAGGAAATGGGCGTCCGAGCCATGGCGAGCGTGCTCTCGCCTCGCTGCCCTGCCACTCTGTTGTGCGGGCGCTCCTCGTGAGCTCCGCCGGTGCTGCCCCTCGTTGCCGCACTGTGGGGTTGCCCGCGCTCCCCATCCCTCCTCCCTCCTCGGGACCTTGCTGATCCTGCCCGCCCCCCCCCCCCCGTTCGGCAGGCCAGCCAGGCACTGCCCGAGAGCCCCGTGATCCTGGACGATAGGACGCAGGAGCGGGCGTCTCGAATCACCCCCTGATCGCAGCCTCCCTGAGGGCAGGATCGGGGCTGCACGCAGTTGGACATATCATGCAGCACCCGCGGAGCAGGTTGACGGAAGAGGAGGAGGAGGATGAGTAGGAGGAGGAGGAGGAGGAAAAGGAGAAAGAGGAGGAGGATGAGGGGGAGGAGGAGGACGGATGACGATGAGAAGGAGGGATGATAATGATGATGTTGACGATGATGACGATGATTATGACGATGACGATGGCGATGATATTGATGAACAT
>CAUYUJ010016041.1:179216-191716 GCA_963575745.1 Prorocentrum cordatum
ATGATCGAGGCTCTGCCCAGAAAACAAACCCATTGGTTGGGCACGTGCAGACGTCGGCGATTACCGCGACCTGTTGTTGCGAGATGTCTCAAAGAGCCACGGTGTCCGGTTGGCGAGTCGTCGACGAGGGACTTGAACTCATGCGGTCTGTTCGTGGGTGGTTCCTTCTGGGAATGCACGAGGAAGAGGCCGAGACGAGCAGCCAGGGCCTCTCGTTGTGGCTGGGGGCTTGCGCCGTTTCCAACTCTCTGGCCGCAGTCGAAGCCAGATTTCTGTATTCCAGTTGTGACCCAGTCCAACTGGAAGCGCCTCGTCCTTCCTCCGTGGGTGCAACGCTGCGCTCTGTGGCTCTTGAACGAGTCATCTAGCGACCCTGGTAAAGTGGAGCCTGTGAAGGCGGATTGCGTCATGTTCGATTCGCTTTGCACCGCCGGTGTCATCGATAATCTATCTGTGATTCGGCAGAACGTTGTTCCTCCGTGTTTGCCGCAGTCTTTGTGGACGCGCTGCCGAGGGAGATTCTGCGTGAGACGGCCCGCGTGGCGACGGTCACACCGCGGTGACGTAGGGAACGACTTCGCCGACTCACTGGCAGAAGCTGGAGCTCGCGACGGCGAGGCCCACCTAGCTAAACATCAGTGGTGGTGGTTTTACTTGCAAGATTAGGATTCGGCGGACTTCGGGGCGCGGATTCAGGCCTGGTCGGTGCCGAGGCGACGGCGCGCAGCATTGCGCCGCTCGCGGAAGAGCTGTCGTGGGGCCGTGCGAAGCGGCGCGAGATTTTTGTTCGCACGGGGCAGTGGGGCGATCAGGAGGGCGACGAGGTGCAGAGAACGTGCGACGAGCAGGTCCGGAATGACAGCAATGGTCTACCTCTCCCCTCCCTGACTTTCGTGGCCCGCGTGGTGAAGGAGGAGGCCGACGACTGCGGTCGCCCTGAGCGCGGGGCCGCCCTCGAGTGGAGATGGGCCCCCTCAAGCAGCAACAGCGCCAGGCCGTGACAGATCTTCGCTGTGAGGTTTCCGACGTGCGACGCCGACAGTTATCGCAGATTGCGCGCGAACTACGCGTGCTTATCCGTCGGGGGAAGCAGGGCGCATTGGCCGTGATGCGTGTTGGCCGGGGGCGCGCTGGCGAGACGTACGAGCGAGGCTCTCGGGCTCAGAAGCTGGAGTCCGAGAACGGGGGTCATCAACGAAGATGACGAGTTGGCCGAGTGCGGCGCCGTCTTTTACGAGGCTCTGTGCAAATCGGGCAAGTCCTAGGTCTTGCCCAGTTGGATTTTCCAGCGGTGGGAGCTGGGGGACGTGGCCAGCTTGCTAGACGTAACCGGGTACTTGATGCGCCAACTTGTATTTGTTTTGAAGAGAGATCGGAAGTGTTCGCGCCAAGACGTGGTCGTCGCAGAGATGTTGCAAAGTCAGCCGGAAGACCTGTTCAGCATCTTTGCGGACTGTTTCAATTTTCGCATCGCTTGCCGCAAGTCGGTGGGCGAGGCTGCCGCGTGTGATTGGTATGAGCTGCACCTACTAGAAAAGGTAATCAGGCCCCGGTCAATCGGGCAATTTCGGCCCATCGCCATCTTGAGTGTTGTATATGAGTTGTGTAGTCTGTTGATCGCCGACCTCGCTGGCATCAAGTGTAAGTTTCAAGGCGAACAGCAGCTTGCACTCCGACGAACAAATCGAAGTGCAGAGATCATCTTGAGCATCCGCCAGGTCATCGAGAAGTATGCCGATCATGATATGTTGTCGATTCCCGTGGACGGGGGCGCTTGGGAAGCGTGCGACTGGAATGGGCGCTTGGAGGTGCTCGAGAGCAACGGGGCTAGGAAGGTTCCTAGGATCCTCGCTGCAGCGAAATTGCGCGATATCCGCCGCGTGCAGATGTCAGCAAAGCTTCCCGGGGCGAGCCTATCCAGGAGGATCCAGGGGGCGCGGGGCTCGATTCTGGGCGACTCCGAGGCGCCAGCGGAATTCAATTTGACCCTCGACAACGTGGTGGTGCAGCAATTCATGGCGCAGGCGCAGGAAAAAATACTGGGGCCCAAGTGTCGAGAACAACAGGATCCAGGAGATGGACTACTTTTGGGGGCAAGTTTTCCCCGCGGCAGAGAGAGCTCGGCGCGCAGTCGCTCGCGTTCCACATGTGGTCTCTGCGGGCAATTTCTGGTTGCTCGGCGCTTCAGCGGCGCAGGTGCGGACAATGACAGGTTCCTTGAGGAGGAAATTATCGTTGCTGGGGCGCTGGGTGCTACCTGTGCTGACGCGCGACGTCGGCGCGCTCCATTCGACGCGACGTCATCTGCGTAAATTCTGGAACGCGGAAGCGACTACGCAGAGACGAATTGGTCATCGGCGGTTCCTTGCGACTTGGGTGGGTGGCTTGGAACGCACGGGCGCGGAGAGGGTGGCCAATTGCATGATGGTGGTTGCGGGTCGCTTGAACTGTCTTCGGGCGCGTTAGGGCTGAAGCGCTGGGACGTGGCCGCGTTTGGCCAAGTCTACGTCGGGGCGGGCCATGTGGCTAGATTCCAAAAGTGGGCCCCTGACCGGTATGCATTGCGTGCTCTTCTCTACCGGGACATGTCATACTTGAAAGCGCCGGTAGCCGAGCGCGGGCGCCGGATGCGCTGCGGGAAGTTCAGGGCACGGCAGTGTGGGAGTGGTTGACAACAAGCTCGACTGGCAGAGGCATCGAATTAAATTTGCAAAAATCCGACTTCAGCTCAGGGCGCAACGCTTACTTTTCATCGCATTTTCTTGTTTGACCGGCGGCGAGACGCATCCGAGGCCAGTGCGCGCGTCGTCGCTGTCGGCGTCGCCGTCGCCGCCGCCGTGGCCGTCGCCGCCGTTGTCGTCGTCGTCGTCGTCGTCGTCGTCGTCGTCGTCGTCGTCGCCGTCGTCGCTGCGCCCGTCGCAGTTTCCGTGGTCGCCGTCGTCTCAGTCGCCGCCGTCGCCGTCGTCGTAGTCGTGGCCGTCGGCGTCGTCGTCGTCGTCGTCGTCGTCCTCGTCGTCGTCGTCGGTCGTCGTCGTCGTCGTCGTCGTCGCCGCCGCCGTCGCCGTCGCCGTCGCCGTCGCCGCCGTCGCCGTCGTCGTCGTCGTCGTCGTGGTCGTCGTCGTTTTCGTCGTCGTTCCTGTCGCCGCCGTCGTGGTCGTCGTCGTCGTCGTCGTCGTCGTCGTGTTCATCGTCGTCGCCGTCGTCGTCGTGTTCGTCGTCGCCGTCGTCGTGTTCCTCGTCGCCGTCGCCTTAGTCGTCGTCGTCGTCGTTGTCGTCGTCGACGTCGTCGTCGTCGTCGTCGTCGCCATCGTCGTCGTCGTCGTCGTCGTTGTCGTCAAAGTCGCCGTCGCCGTCGCCGTCCCCGCCGCCGCCGTCTCGGTCGCCGTCGTCGCCATCGTGGTCGTCGTCGTCGTCGTCGTCGTCGTCGCTGTCGTCGTCGTCGTCGCGGTCGCCACCGTCGTCGTCGTCGCCGCCGTCGCCGTCGTCGTGGTGTCGTCGTCGTCGTCGTCGTCGTCGTCGTTCGCGGTCAACGTCGCCGTCGTCGTCGTCGTGTGTCGTCGTCGTCGTCGTCGTCGGTCGTCGTCGTCGTCGTCGCCGTCGTCGTTGTCGTCGTCGTCGTCGTCGTCGTCGTCGTTGCTGACGCCGTCGCTGCTGTCACCGCCGTCGCCGCCGCTTCCGTCGTCGTCGTCGCCTCGCCCCGTCGCCGTCGTCGTCGCGTCGTCGTCGTCGCCGTCGTCGTCGTCGTCGTCGTCGTCGTCGCCGTCGTCGTCGTCGTCGTGGTCGTCGTCGTCGTCGTCGTCGTCGTCGTTGTCATGTCTTTGTCGTGGGCGCCCAACGCCATCGAAAGCGCGCGCGCTCGCTTGTGCTGCGTTGTGCGCGGGCGCAAATTTCGCGCCCGCGCCTGGCCCGCGCGCGGGCGGGCAAGCTGGGCGCGCGGGCCGCCTCCCGCGTTCCTGCGCCGCGCGGCGCGCGGCCCCGCGAGAAGGGCCCGCGCGCGCGAGGCGGGGGGGCGTCAGCATGTGCCTCGCGGCGCGCGGCCCCACGCGAAGGGCCTGCGCGCGCGAGGGGGGGGGGGGGGGAGCGACGGCACGTGCCTCGCGGCGCGCGGCCCCGCGCGAAGGGCCCGCGCGCGAGGGGGGTGCGTCGTCACGCGCGTGGCTAGTCTGCTCTTCTGCTCGCTTTGCGTCGAACGCCCCGTGCAGGCGCGCCGCGGGGATCGCGTCGGGGCGGTTCGCGGCGCGCCTCGGGGTCGTGCGATGTGCAGGCATTGGTGCTTGCATCTCGCAGGCATGTGCGCTTGCGTCCCGCCGTGGCGGACGGCGCGCGCGCTTTCGCGGTCGTGGCTGCCCGTCGTGTCGCGGCTGCTTGTCGTGTGGTGTCCTGGCTGCTTGTCGTGGCTTGTTGGTCGCCGTGTCGTGGCCGTCTGTCGTGGCTGCCCTCCTGGCTGCTTTGCTTCCGGTCGGGGGCGTCTGGCTGGTCGTGTCGCGGCTGTCCTCCGGTGCGTCGTGGGCGTCGCGTCGTGGCTTCTTGCCGCCGTGTCGGGGCGGTCTGGCCTGTCGTTCGCCGCCGCGCGCGCGCGCCGGTCGCCGCTCTCTTCTCCCTGTGCAGGTTCCTTCCTCGCTCCCTCCTCCGCCAGGCGCAGGTGCATCCATCTTCCTCTTCGACAAGATCCCCTCGTCTGTTTTGCTGGCTCGATCGAGGTCAGGACTTCCCTCTGGCGTGGGCTGGCCCACGCTCTGGCTCCGCCCTCGCGCGTTCTCCCGGCTGGTCTCCTCGCGCGCTCGCTTGCCCGCGTGGCTTCTCGCGCGTTGTGTGCGCCGCCTGCTCCTCGTCTGGCAATTCTGGGGCCCTCTTGGTTCCTTCGCTGGCGCAGGCCAATGCGGCTTGTCCCCGCGCGGGCGCATATCGTCCGTCGTCCCCGCGTGGCCATGCGGGGCCAGTGCGGCTTTCGCAGGTGCGCGGGCCCAGTCGGCCCATGCAGTTGGCGCTTCTGCACCCAATCGGCTTCCAACGCCGGTGCAGGCCAATGCGGCTTGCTATCGCACGGGCGCATATTGTCCGTCGGCCCCAAGTGGCCGTGCGGGGCCAATGCGGCCCTCGCAAGTGCTCCGGCGCAGGCCAATACGGCATGTCATTATACAGGCGCATACTGTCCGTCGGCCCCACGTGGCCATGCGGGGCCAATACGGCTTTCGCAGGTGTGCGAGCCCAGTCGGCCCAAGCTGTTGGCTGCTCTTGCACCCAGTCGGCTTCCAACGCTGGTGCAGGCCAATACGGCTTGCTTTCGCACGGGCGCATATTGTCCGTCGGCCCCGAGTGGCCGTGCGGGGCCAATACGGCCCTCGCAAATGCTCCGGCGCAGGCCAATACGGCTTGTCATTATACGGGCGCATATTGTCCGTTGGCCCCACGTGGCCATGCGGGCCCAATACGGCTTTCGCAGGTGCGCGGGCCCAGTCGGCCCAAGCGTCTGGCTGCTCCTGGACCCAACCGGCTTCATACGCCGCTGCAGGCCAATACGGCTTGCTTTCGCACGGGTGCATATTGCCCGTCGGCCCCAAGTGGCCGTGCGGGGCCAAATCGGCCCTCGCAAACGCGCGGGCCCATTCGGCCCCAGCGCTCAGTGGCTCTGGTGCAGGCCACTACGGCTTGGCATTTTACGGGCGCTTATTGTCCGTCGGCCCAGAGCGGCCACGCGCGGCCAATGCGGCCTGCGCCGCAGCGTGGGCGCTCCCTTCGCGTCGTCGCGTCACCTTTCCGTCAGCGTCAAGCGCAGCAACGGCTGAGTCTTGTGCTGTGCGCGCGCGCAACGCACTGCTTCGCGATGGCCGAAGCCGCGCCGGAGACTGTTCGCGCTTTTCTCCAGCGCGTCGAGGGGGCGGGCGCGCAGGAGGCCGCCTGGTTCGACTCGGTCGCAGCGGCGCTGGCAGCCGAGAGCATCACCGTGCCCTCAGAGCTGGCCGGGGCCAAGTTTGAGGACTTCCGCTTCCAGAATGCCGATCTGGATGGCGGCAAGAAGCGCTGCGTCCGCGCGGCCATCAAGTTGGCCGGGCGCGAGAAGGCCGGCGTTCCCGCGCAGCGCGAGCGGCGCGCGCGTGCACGCTCGCGCGCAGGGTGATATGAAGGAGCTGCAGACGGCCGCGGGATCGGCCAGCGGGGACGCCAGTGCCGCCCTCCTCGCGTTTCTCCAAAAGAAGGACGAGGCTTGTCGACGCGACAGCGCGCGCCCGCCGCCGCGCGACGTCGCGTGCGTCGCGTCGCAGGCGCCCGCGGCGGCCCACGTGGACATTTGTGCCACGCTCAAGACCGCGAGCCTCGAAGGCTTGCCCAGCGACCTCCTGCCCAGGCGATGCGCGGCTTGCCACGGCGGGGAGCGCGCGCCATCTTGCGCGCGACACTTGCGGCGTAGCTCCGACCTCGTGGATTAGCTTGCCAGCGAAGTGGCCAAGCTTCGGAAGCGCGGCATCGAAAAAGGTTTCGTCAACGTGAAGCTAGCCAGGTGGCTGCCGCAGCACCTCGCCGGGGCGCTTCGCGATGCCGGCGAAGACGAAGCCAAGCTTTCGGAGGACTTGAAAAACTTAGCACAGGCGCAGCGCCTCACCGTCGCGTGCGCTCGCGCCGCGCCTATTTCCTCGCGCGAGGCCATGGGGGCGAAGGCGACGCCCAAGCGCGTCATGCCGACGCTCAGCCAATGGCACCTCGCGTGGAGTCGCTACGCGGTCGGTGCCCACGCCACCGGCCAGCTGAGCTACGCCGCGGCCGCAGCCCATCGCGACGTCTGCATGGCGGTGGGCCTCGGGGCGGCCCGCAACAAGCGGCGGGTGCAGCTCGCGGTCTATTATGACGAGCAGGCCCGCAAAGATTGGGCGGAACGCTCGCGCTCTGGCGACCCGACCTTCGTGGCCCGCACGCGTTTTCTTGCGAACGTGTTTCCGCGCCGCGTTGGCCGCGCCGGTTGCGCGCAGGCAGATCGCGCGGCGAAGCGCGTGGACACCGCCATTCTCAATCGCGCAGAGGAGGCTTACGATGCCGACGAAGCCGCAGCCAAGGCGGCGCCGGCTGAGTCGTCGGCAAAGGGCGGCACCAAGAGCGCCCAGGCCCCCTCGTCGCGTCGGCTCGCGCGGGGCAGCAGCCCCCACTCCCCACCTATTCTTTCGCGCGGCGCGTTCGCAGGTGGCGACGGGCAAAGCCGCCGCGGGGAAGGGCCACGGCTCCGCGAGCGGTGGCAAGAGCGCGCAATGGTCGGGAAAGCGCTGGAACAGCTGGGGCTCGGCGGGCGATTACCACGGGCACAGCTGGGGCGCAGCGGATCGCGGCGGGGAGGTGAATCGCAAGCCGCGCACGCCCCCGAGGGCCGTCAAGAGGGCCCGCCCATAGCGCCGCAGCTCCAGGGCGCAAGGGGGCCGCGGGCGCGCGGAGCACGCGGTGGCGCGCGGGCTCGCGCGGTGTCAAGAGTGACAGCGCGGGGGCCGAACACTTGTCGGCGCGCGGTGCATGCGAATTTAGCCGAACAATAGTCGGCGCGATGCCTTCTCACTCTTCGCAACCTACGCAAAGCAATGCGGCGCGATGCTTGGGCGAGTCCGCGCCGAAATTGCGCGGGCAATGAAGCGGCCGACAGTTCGGCTCGCGCGCCATGTCATATTGCAGCGGCCGCGGCGCACGCGGGTCGTTCCGCGCGCTCGCGTTCAGGTCCGCCGTTCAGCTTTTGCTGCGACCCGACGCGATCGAGGCTACTTTGTTCGTCGCGTTTGTTTGCAATGCGCGGGCGGCTGCCGCCGCCTCCACCAGCGCCGCCGTCGGGGCGTGTTCCTGCGCCGCCAGCTCCCCCAGTCCGGCGGCGCTCACGGTCTCGCGGCGCGTCCTCGACGCAGGCCCCGCGCGCATCGCGCGGTCCGCAATGTTGCATGTCGAACTCCGCCTTGCAGGCGGCGAACGACTGGGCTGCTCGCGCGCCTCGCCAGGTGAACGCCGACGATGTGGGGAAGCTACAATTCGTCGACGACGCGTGCCGTGAGCAAGTCGATTTCGAGCCAGCCGTTGACGTCAGCGCAGACGTCTGGGCCGCGGTGGAATGGGTGAACGCGCGCCAATCGGACCAGATTAATGCAGAACGCGAGCGCTTCATCTGCGACGTTGAAGCTGAGGCGCGGGCGCTGCACGTGTCGGGCGAAGTAGCCCGCTGGCGTGTAGGGGCCGATGCAGGCGTGCGCAAGGTGGCGACTGGCGTCAACGGCCCTCTAATAGAGGCGCTCGCCGCTCGCACCGATTTCCAGGACGCCGCGTGCATAGAATTCTTTCGCCGCGGCGCGCCAGCGGTGGGCCCGCTCCCAGTCTCGGGAAGCGGCGTGCCCGTGCAGCGTCCCGACGCGCAGCCGGTCTCAACCGTGCTAGGGGGCGCCGCTCAAGCCAACCGCGCGTTGCTGGCGTCCCTCAAAGAGGACGCTCATTCGGCGACGTTGCTGCAGCAGTCTTTCAAAGAAGCGCGCATGGGTCGCGTGACCCAGCCTGTCACGGCTGTGCAGGCCGACCTCAGTGCAAACGTCTTGTCGCCGCGCTTCGGGGTTGTGCAAACGCGGCCCAATGGCGACATACGCGTTCGGGCTGTTGACGATCTTACTCGCGCGAAAGTGAACGGGTGCACCTCGGCAGGCGAAAAGTTTCGCCCCGAGTCCATCGATGCGCTGTATCGCGTCGCCAGGGGCGTGGCGCAGGGCACGCGCGAACGCATCATGTTCTACAAAGCCGACATTGACTCGGCCTTCCGCAGGCTTCCCGCCATGCCGATGCATCGCCGGTTCCTGTTCTTCGTTTTCCTCGCGCAGGGCGTGGCCCATGTGGCAGGGCACCTAGCCATGCCCTTCGGCGCCGTCGCGTCCGTGCATGCGTGGGAAAGGGTCGGCGCGCTCATTTCGCACCTTGTGCGTCGCCTACTGTTCATTCCCATGCTGCGTTTCGTCGATGACCTCTTTGGCGCCGAGCGCGCGGCATGCGCCGAGCATGCGCTCGAGTGCATCGTGCGGCTCGTGCGCTGCATCCTCGGCCCCTCTGCAATCGCGGCGGACAAGGTCGCCGCGGGCATGCCGCTTGTCGTCCTGGGCCTTCAGGTCCGCGCAGACCACGGCGGTTTCTCGTGCACTCCGTCGCCCGACAAGGTCAAGAAGTGGCGCGGTCGCATTGGCGACGCGCTCTCCTCGGGCGTTTTGCGGCCAGGGGACGCGGCAAAGCTTGCGGGCGCCCTGATGTGGGCATGCTCGGGCATGTTCCATCGCATCGGGCGCGCGCTCATCCGGCCCTTGTTCGCCCACTCGAAGCAGTGCGGCGTGGTGGTGCCGCAGCAGCTGCGCGTCGCACTCGAATGGTGGGCAGAAGTCTTAGCGCTGGAGCTCTGCGAGACCCGTGTCTGGGCACCAGATCAGCGCGAGGCAGCGCAGCTCTTTGTCGACGCGCGCAGCACGCCGCCCCGCGTCGCGGCTGTGCTCTTCCTCGACGGGCGGGCTTCCTACTCCGATTGGGCTCCCCCCGATTGCGTTCTGCGCCATTTCAAGCAAAGGGGCGATGCGCAGATTATGTCCCTCGAGCTTCTTGCGATCGCGTTTGGCCTTTCCACATTCAGCAACGCGCTCGCGGGCAGGCGCGTGCGCCTCTGGTCCGACAACGTCGGTGCCGAGGCTGCCACGCGGAAAGGCGCTTCCAAAGAGTGGGACTATACGTGTCTCATCAATTCTTTGTGGCTGCAGGCTTGCGCGTCTCGCTCCGCGTCGACCGCGTCCCCTCGAAGCTAAACGTTGCCGATTTGCCGTCGCGGGAGCAGTGTGGCTCCTTCGCGAGATCGGCGCTTCTTTCGTGCTGCCGCGTCTTAGCGAGGCATTCTGGAAGCCCGATGCCTGGGCATCTCTTTCGGCCGCGCGGGTGTCGCTGCGCCGCGCGTGAGCGTCCGTCGGCCGACAGTGCGGCTTGCGTGCCAAATCGTCTTGCGTCGGCGCGCGCGCATGAAAGTTGTTTTATTCGTTTTCGTGTTGCGTCCGCGAAGGTCGCGCGTAGCGCAGCCGCTCCACGTGCGCTCGGCAAGCAGGGCTCGGCGGCAGAGGCATTGCTTGGCGCGCGCCGACCGTTGGAACGGCAATGGCCGGGCACGCCGCTTCCATGCGTGTCTTCCTGGAGAGAGCCGCGGGCCAAGGCAGGCGCGATGCGGCGTGGTTCGATGCGATCGCGGCGGCGCTCGCCGCCGAAAGCGTGTCGCGCCCGTCCGCGCTCGCTGGGGCCAAATTCAAAGATTTCCAATTCCTGGGCGCGGACCTCGACGGCGGCCAAAAGCGTTGTATTCGGGAAGCTATCGAACTCGCGTCAAGCCTTCAGGTTCGCGCACTTCGCGCCGCGCCCCTGCTGCATCGCGCCCGCGTGCGCGCGCAGGAGGCAGCGCAAGTCCAGAGGCCGGTGCCGGCGCGGGCGCAGGCCGCCGGCGGCATTGCCGTTGACGCGCTCCTCGAGACAAGGATTGCGGAGGCGCAGGGGGCCCGCGCGCCACAGTGCGGCGGGGGCCCGCGCGCGGAGCTCCGTTATCTTCGCCGGCGGCTTGACAGCGAGGAAGGCCCAGTGAGCGTCGCTGAGTGGCTGTCTTCGGCGCGCGCAGCGGCCCTCCTGGGCGCATGCCCGCGCTCCATCGCCTCTTTCAAGAGCGGCGTGGCAGCATGGATCGCGTTCGCGCGCGAGGCTCTTGCGCTGCACGGGCGCGAGCTGCCGCCGTCTGCCGACGGGTTGCTCGCGTGGTCGCTGCTGTTTCGCTCCGACCAGACCTTTTCCAACTATGTCTCTCAGTCAAGCTGGCTTGTCAGGTTTGCGATCTCCCTGTAGACGTTTTTCGTGACACGCCCCTTCGCCGCGCCAAATGCGCGATTCGCAAGCGCGGCGCTTTCCTGCCCAGGGCGCCCCTATTCATCAGGGAGGACGCAGTTTGCGCGCTGCTAAATCTGGCAAAAGAGCGGCACGAGTCCGCCGTTTTCGCGCAGCTCTTTCTTGTCACGTACGTGTTTCTCTTGCGCCTTCCCTCGGAGGCCCTGGGCATTTCGTTCGACGGCGTCGCCTTTCGTCAGGGCGCAGGGGCTTCCCTCATTCTGTGCGACGGCCTCCTGCAGCTCAAATTGGCGCGCCGCAAGAACAAGCAATTCGGGTCCGTGCTGCAGCGAGCGTGCTGGTGCGCGCGCTGCACCAAGACGTGCCCGGTCCACGCGCTCGGCGCATGGTTCGCGGACCTGCCCGGGGGCACCAGGCCGTTCGCGGATATTAGCGCGGCCAGCTCGCTGAGCACGCTGCGCTTTCTCCTCGGTCAGCTCGGCGTCAAAGACGCGGCGCTCTATCGCACGCACGATCTGCGGCGCGGGCGCGCACTGGACCTCCAGCAGAGGGGAGGCACCTTGCGCGAGATCCTTCAAGCGGGCGAATGGTCCTCGCCCGCGTTCCTGTCGTACCTCGATTTGACGCAACTCGAACTCGGCGCCGTGGTCGAGGCGCATCTAGCTGAGTCCGAGGACGAACTTGCCTAGGTAATGGCGACCCAGGCGTCGCGCGACGCTCTCGCGCGTACGCCTCCGCCGCTGCGTGTCACAACACCGCGGCGCCGCCGCACGCAACGCCCGTTTCGCAAGGGGTGCGCGTGCCGCGCGCGTCGCCGCTGCGCGGTGCACCAGCATGCATCGGCTGGGGGTGCTTGCATCCCTGGCGCCCCGCGCGTCGGCTCAGACTGGCACCGCCAGGCTGGACGGCGCGGGGGGTGCCGCACCCCTTGTCAAGTGGGTGCGGGCACCCTCGGGTGCGGGAGGCTTCTGGCGCAGCTGAAATTTGTGGTGGGCGCCCAACGCCATCGAAAGCGCGCGCGCTCGCTTGTGCTGCGTTGTGCGCGGGCACAAATTTCGCGCCCGCGCCTGGCCCGCGCGCGGGCGGGCAAGCTGGGCGCGCGGGCCGCCTCCCGCTTTCCTGCGCCGCGCGGCGCGCGGCCCCGCGAGAAGGGCCCGCGCGCGCGAGGCGGGGGGGCGTCAGCATGTGCCTCGCGGCGCGCGGCCCCACGCGAAGGGCCTGCGCGCGCGAGGGGGGGGGGGGGCGACGGCGCGTGCCTCGCGGCGCGCGGCCCCGCGCGAAGGGCCCGCGCGCGAGGGGGGTGCGTCGTCGCGCGCGTGGCTAGTCTGCTCTTCTGCTCGCTTTGCGTCGAACGCCCCGTGCAGGCGCGCCGCGGGGATCGCGTCGGGGCGGTTCGCGGCGCGCCTCGGGGTCGTGCGATGTGCAGGCATTGGTGCTTGCATCTCGCAGGCATGTGCGCTTGCGTCCCGCCGTGGCGGACGGCGCGCGCGCTTTCGCCCCGCCCTCCCGCTCCTGGGGGCACTTGCATCCCTGGCGCCCCGCGCGTCGGCTCAGACTGGCACCGCCAGGCTGGACGGCGCGGGGGGTGCCGCACCCCTTGTCAAGTGGGTGCGGGCACCCTCGGGTGCGGGAGGCTTCTGGCGCAG
>CAUYUJ010016041.1:199216-216716 GCA_963575745.1 Prorocentrum cordatum
ACCACCACCACCCACCACACCACCACCCACCACCACCACCACCACCACCCCACCACCATCATCATCATCATCATCATCATCATCATCATCATCATCATCATCATCATCATCATCATCATCATCATCATCATCATCATCAGCCGATGCAGCCCCATCCGACGCGCATTCGGACCTGACCTGGTTTCCCGATCCGATGCCGCCTGATCCGGCCCTCCCCCCAGTACCGGCCCGAGGGCCACGCGGTGGGCACGATCGCTCCGCCGCTCCGATCTCCCGACCGATGCGGCCTGGCCCTCCCCGTCCCGCGGGGGGCTTCGCCCAGCAGGGTCGCAGCAAGTGTCACGGCGTGAGCTCGTGGAGCGAGCACGGCGTAGGTCCTGCTTTGGTTTTCAACCTTCCGCGCCGACGAGTGGGACGTTGGTGGTGTGATGGTGCTTTGTCATCTTAGCCTCCCTCAGCAGAATCAAAAAACGATCCTGCCCTCCCCCTTTGGCGTCGGCCCGAAGGCCACCGAGCGCGGTGCCTGCCTTCCCGAGCCTGGGCTCATCTGGGGTCACCGCCCAGAAGCTCCAGTCCCCCTCGCGGGCGTCCCGGAGGGGGATGAGGACGCTTCCAGGCGGGACCAGGAGAGGGATGACTCTTTCTAGAGCTTTCCAGAACACTCCGAGCAGGCCGTGGCGCCCGATACATCCAGAGCCGCCAGATCTCGGAGATCCCCGATCTGTCCTGGTCCGTTCTCATCCCTGTCTTGTCTTCGACTTACGTCTTCAGTTCGGCGCCACCCGCACGTGCTCCTGCCGTGCGTGCGTCGGCACCCTACGGGCGCCGCGCAGGCTCAGGCATGGCACAGCGTATGCTCGGTGGTGGGCGCGGTCTGGCCACATCGCCAGGGTAGCGACATACTGTGGCTCGTGTGTGTGCTCTGTGCTCGCCTCGGACGTGCGCCTCCAAGCGGGGCGCACAGCATTGCCTTGTCCGTCTGCGTCCCATCGGTGGCTCTGGGAGCTGGCCTCTGGATGCGCCCTCCAGCAGCTGCGCCTCGGCGATGGAGGCTCCTGATCGTCCCGAACGCCCGCACGGCAGTCCCTCGTTCTGGCCCGAAAGCCACCAGGCCGCGACGAGGGATGCGACTGTGTGTGAGTGTGTGTGTGTGTGTGTGTGTGTGTGTGTGTGAACGAGTCGTGTCCGTGCACGACGGCGCGTGGAGATTAGGGACCCCCACGGTTTGGTCCAAGAACGGGGAGCTGGCGAGCAGCGATGTGGTCTCTGGTCCCCTCAGGCGGGAGCTTGGCGACCTGGTCGAGGTGCAGCTGAGGGCCGAGGCCCCCTCCTGCGAGGAAGGGCAGGAGGCGGTTGGGGAGGAGGATGGGGAGGAGGTTGGGGAGGAAGAGGAGGAGGAGAAGGAGGAGGATAATGGGGATGAGGTTGAGGAGAAGGAGGAGGAGGAGTTGGAGAATGAGGAGGAGACGGAGGAGGAGGCGGAGGCGGAGGCGGAGGATGAGGAGGAGGAGGCGGAGGCGGATGCCGAGGCGGAGGAGCAGGAGGAGAAGGAAGAGGAGGAGGAGGAGGATGATGAGGAGGATGAGAGCCCAGCGAGGGAAAAGAGGAAGGAGTGGGGGAAGGAGGAAGTGGAGAGTGGGGGAGTCAGGGAGGTGGGATGGAGGCTCAACTCTGTGCCAATGGGGTATACGTGGGCCCGCATTCGGGAACTTCCAGAATCAGGTCCGCCGGCGTAGCCATAGTCGCCACTATGCCGGCAGGGTAGGCAGCCTCTTGCTGTATTGCCTGCACATCGGATGGCACTGTGAGGCTACGATGTGAGAGCCGCTTCAGTGGACGCAGGGTCGTAGTGACCATCGCCCGTGCAGCTTTCGCTCCAGATGCGGGTGCTCTTTCGACATCCCTGCTCTGTGTCTGCGCTACGTCGCCCGCAGGTGCAGAAGCTGGAGAATCGCATTCAGGATCGTCTTTCTCGTCGTCGCTGTTCTCCTCCGTGTGCTCGTCCTCGTCGTCGTCCTCCTCTTTCTCCTCCTCTTTCTCCTCCTCTTTCTCCTCCTCTTTCTCCTCCTCCTCCTCCTCCTCCTCCTCCCTCCTGACACTTTCGGGTTTCTTCTCCGCCCTCTCCCTTCTCTGCCTTTGTCCCTCCTCCCCGCTCCTCTCCTCGCCCTCCTTGTCTGCCTTTGTCCCTTCTCCCCGCTCCCTCCTTGTCTCCTCGTCCCCGCTTGTCCCGTTGTTTGTGTCCTCATCCCGCCCCTCCTCGTCGTCTTCATCCTGCCCCTCGAGGAGGAGGGAACCAGGGGGAGGGGAAGGACGATCCTTCTCCCCCTCAGCCTCCTCCCTCAATCTCTCCCCCTCCCCTTCCCGTCCTCAGCCTTCTCTCCCTCCTCAGTCTCCTCCCCGTCCTCAGTCTTCCCTGAGATCCGACGTCTCGAAGCCACCCGGTGACGTACCCAGCCTGTTTTAAACATTTGGTGAATCTATTCAGGACCCTTCCAAGCAAACAAACATGTCGAAGGACCCGCCGCGCGCATGAGTTCTCAGAGGTACACAGAAATATGCAGAAATTTCAAGATATAGACGGAAACAAAAGCATATGGAGGAGGATGAAAGGGGACATACATGCTCAGTACCAGCAGTAGCGCCGAACGCTACACACGCGGGACAGAACAGCGCTATGCGCTCTATAGCAGAACAGCGCCTCGCAGGTGGCAAGGAAAGCGCACGTGGTGGCATGGCGGGCCAGGGGCAGCTGAGGATGGGAGGTCGCGCGGGCAAAAGACAGTGCCGTGCGCTGCGTGGCGCAGCGGTTCCCTACGAATTGTGACGCGACAGCGCCGAGCGCTGCGTGACGAGACAGCGCCGCGCGCTATGAGAACTCCGACCATATGGGATGCGAGTAGTCGCCGTCAGTTGCACCTCTCGTCGGCGCCCGCGCCAGTGAGGCGCCGGCGACAACTACAGCGAAGTTGCCTGACACCGCAGGCAGCCCACGAACGTGACGACAGTTTACGCACTTCGCAGCCCCCCCCCAGGTAGCCGCGAGGTCTCGACGGGATTTGCGTGACTACCGACTCCGCGGGGCCCCCCCGGAAGTTCACGAGAACGGCGACGGTTGCGTATTTGGCAGCCCCCCGAAGTGCCGCGAGGTCTCCACGGGATCCCCGTACCGCTCCACTCCGCTGGATCTCCCAGGAGCCCACGAAAGCGGCGACGGTTTCGCACTTCGCAGCCCCCCCCAGGGAGCCGCGAGGTCCCACATGGATCCCCGTTTGACCCCACTCCGTTGGACCTGAGACGCGACCGCGCTGGTCTACTCAAAACGAGAAGCCAACACAGCAGGATGAGGAAAAAGGTAACATAGTAGAACATCTCGACAAGAGCCCCAGACCCCGCCTTCCTGCGCCCTTTTCCGAGACCAACCGGTTTGCGAGAGTCTCGGGGCCAGAAGCCCGGCGAAAGCGCCCTCTTGTGGAGAAGTTGCGACGCCGGGATCTCAGGGTCCTCCCCCTCCTCAGCCCCCTCCCCTCCTCCCCCCTCTCCGTGTCCCTTGGGCCCGAGGAGGCCAACACGGCCCTCTCCAGCGACATCGACCAGGCGATCGGCGCCCTCCACGGCAGGATCGATTGCACCAACGGGGACCCGCCGCTGCCGCCGTAGCCCGCGCCGCTCCCTACCCGCCTGCAGCAGGAGGAAGCGGCCGAGGAGCAGGAGGGCTCGGTCCTCCTCCTTCTCCTCCTCCCCCTCCTCCTCCTCCTCCTCCTCCTCCTCCTCCTCCTCCTCCTCCTCCTCCTCCTCCTCCTCCTCCTCCCCTCCCCCTCCTCCTCCGCCTCCCCCTCCTCCTCCGCCTCCTCCTCCTCCTCCTTCTCCTCACCAAAAGGTTGCGGTGACCACACCGTGTGGTGAGCCAGTGGGCGTTCGGCGTTCCCGCGCGGTTCTGAGACCGAGATCGTTCTCGTAGGATGCCCCAGGCGACGGGGGTCTGCATGGTGCCGAAGCCGTGCGGTTGTGCTGGACCGAGCGGGGGTGTCCTTCGAGCTTTCGAGGTCACCGCGCCGTCTGTCACCGCCTTGCCCTGGAACCCCCACGGGTCAAGAGGGTGATACGAGGCTGGTGCCGACTCAGCCCCTCAGAGGGATGGCCACAGATGGGCGAGCCCGGATCACTTCAGCCTGTGGGGGTGCAGTCTGCAGCGCCATTTGTGTTTTGGGCGGGACTCCCCGCCACCCTTGCCACCGTGGTTCGCCACGGCCGCCCACCGCGCTCTGGCCATGCGCGCCTGGCTGCTGCTGCCCGCCCGGCTGCTCATCGTCGAACTCTTCGGCGTCTGAGCGTTCCTTCTTCCTCTCGGCCGCCCCCCCCATTTTTGCTCGCCGGCCAATTCGCTAGTTTGTGCCCCTTATATAGTTTCTTGCCAGAGCGGAGTTCGCCGCCCCGCCGCCGACGAAAAAAAAGTGTCCCCGGCTGGCGCCAAGAGGCAGCGCCACCTGCTCGGGTGTTGCTAGAAGTACCTCAGCGCCCAAGGTCCCCCCTGGATTTTCGGGGTGGCCCAGACGGCCTCCAGGGCACCCCTCACGAGGCCCATGGGGCCCCGGGGGCTTCAAAATAGTGCGAAAAGCTGGGGGCACTTTGTGCCAGGGGTACTTCTAGTAACCCCCGAGCAGTCTGCGGCGCCATCTGTGTCTCGGGCCGGCGCCAGGAGTCAGCGCCACATGCAGCGTGGCAGGCCTCCGCCGTCCCGGGGAGCGTCGTGCCGTGGCGGCCAGCTCCTCCTTCTCCTCCCCCTCCTCCTCCTCCTCCTCCTCCTCCTCCTCCTCCTCCTCCTATTCTTCCTCCTCCTCCTCCTGCTCCTCCTCTTCGTCCTCCTCCGCCTCCTCCTCCTCTCTCCTCCTCCTCCTCCTCCTCCCTCCTCCTCCTCCTCCTCCTTCTCCTCCTCCCCTCCCCTCCTCCTACCTCCTCCTCCTCCTCCTCCTCCTCCTCCTCCTCCTCCTCCTCCTCCTCCTCCTCTACCTCCTCCTCCTCCTCCTCCTCTGCCGCCGCCGACGCTGCCGCCGCCGACGCCGCCGCCTCCGCCTCCGCCTCCGCCTCCTCCTCCTCCTCCTCCCTCCTCCTCCTCCTCCTCCTCCTCCTCCTCTACCTCCTCCTCCTCCTCCTCCTCCTCCTCCTCCTCCTCCTCCTCCTCCTCCTCCCCCTCCTCCCTCTGCTCCTCCTCCCCTCCTCCTCCTCCTCCTACTCTGCCGCCGCCGCCGCTGCCGCGCCGACGCCGCCGGCGCCTCCGCCTGCGCCTCCTCCTTCTCCTCCTCCCTCCTCCTCCTCCTCCTCCTCCTCCTCCTCCTCTCCTCCTCCTCCTCCCTCCTCCTCCTCCTCCCTCTGCTCCTCCTCCTCCTCCTCCTCCCTCTGCTCCTCCTCGTCCTCCTCTTCCCCTCGGCTGGGCCGCCCCCAGAGGCTCCCTGTCTCGGGCCGCGGGGCCCCCACGGCACGGGCCCCCCCCCCCCGGGCGCAGGGCGTTGGCCCCGGGGGAGAGCTGGTCGAGGGGGCCTCGTGGCGCCAGCACCGCAGAGCGGATTTCGCTCGGAAAACGTCAGGAGAGGAAAGAGCACACAGACACAACTAATCCTCGATTCCTCAGAAAAGATGGGAGAATATGGGAAGTGGGGGGGAAGGCAAAACCCCAGAAAAGATAGGAAAATATGGGGAATCTTTTCATTCGTGTGTATTTATTTGTGTGTCCCAGGGCCCCTTCAAAACGGTAGGATGCACCTGGAGTGTCCTGGAGAGTGTCGTTCCGGACTTCGAGGGATTCTCGTGCGTTTTTTTGTGGCGGGAGTGAAGACTATCATGAAAACATCCACGTGAGAGGCGCTTCGTTTTTCACTTGCCGTTTCGGGGTCATGCATTGCCAGAAGTCCACGCAGAAATCCATGAGGTGTCCAGGGTCCCATGCCGCGAAGAAGGCATGATGTCGGAGGTCAGGGCACGTTGGCGGTGGTGATGGTTTTCAGCCGCGACGGGCTGGTTGGGAGCCCGAGCGGCTCACCGACGCGACAGAGGGGGCTGCCAAGCCCCAGGGCGCACACAGGCACCCAAACAGTCGGACACGGAGCTTCGGCACGTTCGTTGTCAGACGTATCTAAACCACCTGATCGACATTATTACTATTTTCGTTTCTGTCATAGCCAACATCTTTGGGCCATCTCAGCTCTAAATTTCTTGGCCTGGCTGGCTTCTTGACATATTGTGATGGCGTCGCTGTTGTTCAACAGGCTTACGCCAAATCCGCCGACCCCTTCCTCTGCCCATCCCCATCCCTCCCTTTTCTTTTCCAACCTCCGCCCCTCCCAGCTCGCGTTCCCCTCCCCTCCGTTTGTTGCCCTCCACAATTCCCCCCCCTCTCTATACGCTGTGGACTCCTCGTTGTTTTCGGGAGTGTGGTTTGCCCAAGGAGGTGTTAAAGGAGGATAGTGACACGTAGCAAGGGAGGAGGGAAGGGGGTGAAAACGATCTGTAATGACTCTTGGCTCGACCCCCTTGGGTTGTCTGGGAGGCTGTCCTGGGGCGTCTTGGGGCCCTCTTGGTGCCGTGATGGGCCGCCTGGAGCGTTTTAGGACCCGCTGTTCATCGTCTTGTTCCATCTTGGTTCTTGGGGCCTTTCTTGGGGCCCTCTGGGACGGTTTCGGGAAGGTCTTGCTTCATCATGGCCCTTTTGTGAACACTCCTGAGGACATCTTGGGCCGCAAAGCATTGACGCCCTAACACACTAGAGGCAGCATTAGTTTTTCGGCGATTACACCTGGGACCCCTGCTGGGACCTCTTGATGCGTCCCTGGACGCCTCAACCTCGCCATTCGATGAACCTCCTGGGATCTCTTGCACCGCCTTGGAGCTCTCCTGGGGTGCCATGACCTCGTGGGGCTCTCTAGGGAGCAGGTGACCTCCTGGCCAGGCCGGGAGGGCGCATGCACCGATCGTGGGCCCAGGACCTGGCCATGATCGGTGTAGGTGCTTGACAGGTGGAGGAGGAGAGGACGAGGAGGAGGAGGAGGCGATGGAGGAAGAGGAGGAGGAGGAGGAGGAGGAGGAGGAGGAGGAGGGGGATCATGGCGAGGGATGAGGAGGAGGATGAGGAGGAGGAGGAGGAGGAGGATGATGATGAGGAGGAGGAGAATGAGGAGGAGGAGGGGAAGGATGATAGGGAGAGGGAGAGGGAGAGGGATAGGGATACGACGACGACGACGAAGAAGAACACTAATAATACTAAACATAAGTCGAATACTAATACGACGAAGACGACTAATACTACGAACAATAGTATTAATACTTGTGATATGGATGGCGCGCGCGGCGCGACGATCTTTAGGCGAAAGAGAGCGCTGCTCAATCTATCTGCGTAGCTCTAAGGCCAAGGGCCCTAGTTCGAAACAAAACGGCAGCGGCACGAGCGGGCGTGAGGGATAGAGCGGGGATGCAGGAAGGGCACGGGGAGTGAGCGGGAATCACACTCCTCCTGATTGACGCTCGCGGCGCCGTCGAGCGACGATCATTGATCGCAGCTCACTTCATTAATCAGAGCGCTCTCAAAACAAACACAGGCAAACGGCCCTGTCGGCATGCTATCCGGCTGCCCCGGGGCATTTAACGGGTGCTGCTACACGCACCGGCAAGAAAGACATAAATTCTCAAAACGAACAGCGGCGCGAGTCCGATCGCTATGCGACAAAACTCAAATAGCGCTGTCTTATCAAGATAAAATCTCAATAGTGTGGTCGTCACCACATAAAAGGAAATCTGTGCACACTGAATGAAGCTTCGAACAATGCGGACTAGCGTAGTATGCCACAGGGTGTGGCGCCAAATGTAAAAAAAACAAGCTGGTAAGACAATTCGGATTTGCGCAATCTGCCACACGATGTGGCTCCAGGTGTAAAGGAAACAAGCTGATAAAGCGGTGCGGACTGACGTAATCTGCCACAGGATGTGGCGCCAAATATAAAACGAGCTAACAGAGCAATGCGGACTTACATAATCTGCCACAGGATGTGGCGCCAAATATAAAACGATGGCGTGCTCACGAAATCTTCTTTTGAGCTTTCGCCTTGCCGGGCAGTCCTTGTAGCTGCCTCCATCTGTTCTGTAAATCCCAGCGCAGACTATTGTGCATCCTCGAGAAATCTGGCTCATGGGTCACATAATTCCTGCGTAGCCATGAAGCGTGCTTCCTGCACGTCCTGCAGGTGATGTAGACACTGTGTGCGTTGTGTCCCACGCGTATGTTGTGCTCGGCGGCCACACATGCGTTCATCTCTACTGGCGGAACCGTTGGCGTCGATCCGTTCCAAGAAACCACGCTGGCTGACGAGGAACTGGTAACCGTCATCGGGGAAGATGGCGACGAGCTGGCTCCCTGCGCGAAGCTGTCCGGTGATGGGGGCGGTGCGGCTGGCGCTGCCGATCCGCTTGCTGATGATGAACTCTGGGCTGCGACGGCAATCATCGGCGGCTCCATGTAGACATCTCCGTCGACGTCTTCGGGAATGGTAGTCGGTACATTGTTACGACGTCCGAGGTATCGTCCATCCCATCCTGGATATATTCCGGGCAAGGGGGTGTCCGCGTGCCCGGAGTGATCAGCCTTGGACCCATTGCTGGTGTTGTTGATGGTCCCGATCTGGATGGGATTGGGGTCGCCTGGCCCAAATATCTCCTTTCGCACCACAAACCACAGCGCTGCGAATAATGTAAATCCAATCATGATCCCACTGAGCATCGCAATTAATGTCATGTAGTAGATCCAATGTGACATCGGCACTTGCCATTCCTGTGGGGGATGCTGTGCCTTCACGCGTCCGAGACATGTCATCAGTACTGAGGCAAGCATGGCGGCGTGCGGTTGCCTAGTGCCAAATTGTACTTCTTGGCCCCGAAGAAAGCGAGGAGCACTCCGGTCTCCATGGTCTTGGTGAGCGCGTCGGCGACCATACTCCACGTAGGTATCCACGAGAGCTTCAGCTGGCTGTTGGGGTGCACCGTCTCCTTAATCATTGATGCCACGATGCGGAACCGCTTGTCCGTGGATTGACCCACGTCAGACTTGATGTGCGTCACCAGGCCGTTGCTGTCGCTATAGATCTCCCCGGATCGTTTGGTGCTGAGGTCATCGATCTGCTTGAGCGTCTTCTTCGGATTGTAGGCCTCCGTAAGTAGCTGGCCGAACCACGTGCTCGATTCGGCGCCCTCCAGAGTGGCGTAGCCCTCGGCGGCCAGCGTAGACTTCACGGATCGCTTGACCGTGCCCGAATGCCAGGCCACAGGCAAGCACAAATCATATCGTCCAGCCACGACGTCCCGTGGCTTATGGGTTAGCCCGATCGCCATGCCCCACTGGCTCTTCACCCCGTCCACATTGGCGAAGGCCGCGTCGCTGAAACAGACGATGGTGCAAGTGCGCAGGTCGATGATGTTGCGCTTGATGACTATGGCGAAATCGGCGGACCCGTGCACGTAAGCGACGGTCTTGTTCAGCGTCTTGGCGTCGGCCACGGTGGCGGTGTTGGTGCGGCGAGCCGCAAGGCTCACCGGGCAGGCGATATCCACTCGCGTCTGTACTGCGAGCCAAAGCAGTTGGCCGAGTGTGTGGCGATATCCTGAGACCTCCGAGGTGGTAAGACGATCCTCTGGTGATCGTCCACGTTGGGCGTTGAGTTCGATGAAATCCACTTGGGCGGCGGCCGTCGCCTGGGTAATGCGGAACTCCTCGTTGGTCTTGTTGATTGTCCGGCCGCAGTACTTGATGATACCCTCTACCTTCTTGAGGTGCAGCCTTTTCTGCAAGGAGCTAATGACTCGCTTCCACTCGCTGGAGCTTCCGCGCTGGGCGATGAGGAAATCATCCACATGGGAGTGGATCATAGCAGCGAGCCCTTTGTCGTCGTAGAAGTAGTAAAGGCCCTTCTCGAGCTTGCTCTCGATGAGGCCGTGCTCTTGGAACACCTTTTGGGCGTAGAGGTACCACTGGCGTCCGGCATCCCGGGTACCGTAGATGGCGCCAGTCGCCATCACGATCTCGCCGGGCGATGTACGCGGCGGCGGGTTCTTGGCTGGCATGCGCAGCAATAGCAGCCTCTCGATGTTGCCCGACTGCAGGTAAGCCGTCATCGCGTCGTACGACGTGAGGTCCCAGCCAAGCTGGGCGGCGGCAGCAAGAGTGAGGTAAAGCGCGTCCCTTGACCCGGTCGGCGCGTCCGTACGGATTTGGGACTTGTCCTCTTGACAGCCCTGGACGACAAGGCGGGCCTTCATGAGGTTGGCAGCCTTCTGCGTGAGCACCCAGCGGGTACCAACTGGTCGTATTCCAGGGTGTCGCTGGAAGATCTCCTTCAACTCCTTGGGCGGTAGCTTCTTGTAGGCCCCGAACTCGGTCCACTTGGACCACTCAACCTCCATGGCCATGTCCATGAGCTTCTTGTCCTTGGCGGAGAGCTTGTCGTACCTGATCTCCTTGGCAGCGGCCTTTCCGGTGAGCATCACCTCCCGGAGTCGGATGGTCGAATGCGAATCGCCGTCGTTGATCTCAAAATAGTTGTCCAAGTAGAGGTCGGTCCTGAGTGTGTCTTTCGGCCTCTTGAAGCACTTGGGTAGGTCGTCCTTGAGACTCTCCAAGAATTCCTTGCGCTTAATGGCCTTGCTGCGGTCGTCTGTTTGATCGTGCCTGTCACGTTCTAGGGCGCGAGGTGCGTCCTCTTGTTGAGCTTGACGCTGAGCCTTGTTACCGCGTTGTCCTTCAGGATGTTGTGGTCTGCGGGCAAAGGCTTCTTTGCGAACTTCCTCCTCCGCGGCCTTGCTCCAGTCGCGTAGACCTTCGGATCCGGAGCTGTCGGCATCCGAGGAATGTCCATCAGCTTCTGTGCGTCGAGCTCCTGGTGTTGGAAGTCGTGTTTCATCACGTTCTTCAGGCTGTTCGTCATGTACCTCTGGTTGCACGATAGGTTCTGGAGCTGGATCTTCAGCGTGATCTGGGTCTTCTTGAGCAGGGTCATGAGCGGGGTCAGTGGCAGCAGCTGAGTCAGCAACAGGCGCTGGAGGCGCTGGCAGAAGATCTCCTCCCGAAGGTGCTGGTGCTGAACCGCTTCCTGAGGCGCCCCCGCTGGTCGTATATTCTCCATCTCTTTGCCGTCGGCGAAGCCACTCAAGAGTAGCATGGGCGCGTCGATTGTGTGGAGTATCTTCGATATTGCCGAAGTTGTGCTGCTTGATGGCCGGTGGCGGAGGTGGTAGTGCTGGCGGATCGTTGTTCACTCGCGGGCGTTTCTTCGGCGTTTCGCCCGTGAGGTCGATGAATGTATCTCCATCTCCTCCTTCATCTGATGGTGGTAATCCGCCTCCACCGCAGTTTCCACCTTCATGTGGTGGTGGTAATCCGCCTCCACCGCAGTCTCCACCTTCATGTGGTGACCCTTCGTCCCCTCCTCCTGGTCTTGGTGGCTGTGGTCCGTCAGGAGGTGGGGGCTGGTCAGCTGGTGGTTGTCCTGGCGGTGGTGGTGGCTGATTGCCGTTCATGGCGTTGAATACCTGTCCCCAGGGCACGAGCTCTGAGGCAGTAGCGTGACGTAAATGTCCTCGGTTGACCTTGACGGTGGTGGAACGATGGCTGACCCATACGTTCGAGGTGCCCTCGAAGCCAATGATGATGCCGGGTCCATGCCATTGCAAAGCCCATTCGCGCTTAGGCTTGCCGTTCCCCCTCCAGTAATATATCTGGTCCCCTGTCTGATAGATATCCGACGCGTGCTGAGCTCCATCCGCACGCGATCGTGCGAGTAAGGCCCGGGACAGGGACTGGTTGAACCGCAGATGCTGGATTGACGTCTGGGCGGCCTTCATGAGAGCAATCCTCTCAGAGAAGGACTTATCAGAGACCACTCTCTCGTGTAGCGAGAGTCTCCCAGCGCTATCCAGCAGGCAATAGGGTAGTTGAAGTCCACGTCCGAGTACCCACTGTGCCGGTGAATACCCACTGGCATTGATTGAGCTATTCATAGCCCAGCAGACAGCGGCGAGCAGCCACTGGATCTTGTGGGCGTTCGCGGGCTGATCGAACCTGATGCTGAACTGGTCGATCAGCTTCCTGGCGTGGACCTTCCACATGCCGCCGTGCCTTTCCACGGTGGCGTTCTGTTGCGGCGTAGCCGCGGCAGTAGTCATAAGGCGACAGCCCATGTCCTCGAGTTCCTTTGAGAACTCCCTCTCAAACTCGCCTCCACCATCGAAAAGTACCCGTTGTGGTGCCCCAAACGGTGTAATCCAAATCTGCAAAAGCCTCGCGAATACAACCGAGGGGTGTCTTGAAGAAACTGTACCACATAATGTAAATCCAGAAGCGAGGTCGACCACATTGAGGAAAACCAACTGCTTGCCGGCGTAGTCGGCGAGAGTGAACAAGTCCACTCCAATGGAATCATTGAAGTCCCTATCTAGCTTAATTCTCCCAGGTAGATGAGGGAGGGGTCGCCGATGGGCGGCGCAGACTTCGCAGTGCAGGTTGAGCGCCATCTCGACCGCTCTTTGGGATCCACCCGTCACTCGGATGGCCCGGGCCAGCGCATCGTTGGCAGGGTGCCCCGTGTTGACGTGGAGCTGCAGTATGGCGGACTTGAGCGTCCGCTCCTCCGCTGCCGTCAAGGCTGGCTCTGCGGGGGCTGCCGGGGCAGGCACTGTCCTCCTCGCGGCTCTCCGCCTCGTTGGTTCCGCGGGGTTTGCCTCGCGGTGCTCGGTCGTGTTCGTCTTGCGAAGCTGCTTGACCAGCATGGCGACGAGCTTATCAGTGTAGTTCTCGCTGTCCTTGGCGAGCTTGCCACGGGCCTCGACGTGTTTGTGTAGGCCGTTGCAAAGCTTGTGCAGCGAGTTGTCGATCCCGTAGTGGTCGGTGATAATCCTCCACGGCTTCTTAATCGCGTCCCCGTTCCTGGTCTGAAGGCCGTAAGCGCAGCCATCGAAGTCGATGATGCGCGGGAGCTGATCCTTCAGCTTCTTCGCGGTGTAGTTCTTCCTCTGATCCCAGCCGTCGCAGTAGCGCGGCCACTCGAAGGAGACCGCGAGCTGGCTGCCAAACTCTTTCCGCAGACGGCTCATTGACGTCAGGAAGAGGTCGATCATCCTGGCGGAATCCTTCCGGTCCCTTTCCAGCTTCTCAGCCTTGCGGGGGTCGATCTTCAAAATAATGCGCTGCAACGTGGTCCATGGCGTGCATGGAAATGCGGCATGGACCCGTGCACTCTGGCCCTTCCGCAGGTTCTTCCGAATCTTGTCCTCGAGCTTCTCGACGATGGGCTTCCGAGAGAGGTCATATCCAGGAAGACCGCAACGTACAGCAGCTCCTCCACTCTCGATCCACTTCGCACTGAGCTTGCTGTCGGAGTTGCAGCACCACTCGTAGAGGATGGTGGTGTTGCTCGAGATTCCGCTCGAGTTCGTAGTTTGCTTGGCCAGGTCAGCCTTGAGTGCCTGGCTGACTGTGTGTGGCTTAACGCCGCTCTTGTTGGTAACGATGGCCGACCGCTTGCCGGCGGTCAGCTGCAGCCTTGTCCCTTTCTTGAGCCGCCGTACCTTCGTCTGCTCCTCCTCCACGATGTTGACCTCCTTCGGGTCGTTGTCTTTCTCGATGTCCAACGTGACCGAGTTGCCGAAAACACGCTCGGAGCAGAACCCGAGGTGGCAACAGTCTGTATAGGACTTGGCGCCGCAGGCCACGCAATCGTCGAGGGGCTCGGCGATGCAGGTAGTAGCCGACATCATTGTTGGAGCAAACGTCGGCGGCGTGACCGCCGTCGAACAGCAGACCAACGCAGAGCTTACGGCGGCCATGAGCCTTGAGCTGCCGCCGCGTCGCTGTTGAAGTCGTCTCGGTACATTGAGCTCCTTCTTGGGAATGAGTCTCGTGATATTCTCGAGCAAGTTGCTCGCCTTCGTAGTGAGGTTGACATTGGGCTTCGGGGCTGGCCGCTTGGCGATGCTCTTGGTACTAGCAGCCTTCGGCCCAAAATCATGGCCCGCGCCCTTGATGGCGAGCCAGTCCTCCGGGTGGAGGTCGATCGCGGGATGTCCTGCGCTGCTCGTGATGAGCTTCTGGGAATGGTTCCCGATGCGAATCTGTTCCCGCCAGAGCGAGATGTCGATCTTGCTCGGCTGGATGAAGTCCCGGCCGATAAGCAGGCCGAGCGTGGGGCTGTCCACGACGCTGAATATTATGCGACCAGCGCGTCCACACAGGACGAGTGGGGCTGTGACGCGCATCTTGCTCGGGAGCGTGCCACCGTTCCCGAACCTGTAGACTTCGTTCTCTGGCTCCTCCAGGATCTGGTCGGCCAGACCCATCTTGGTGAGCTTCTCCTTGTACTGCTTGTACCAGCTGAGCCCGCCAACGCAGAAGAGACAGGCAGTGTCGATCACGCCGACGCCGTCATCGTTGGGCTTCTCGCCAGCGTTGGTGGTGTTTATGGTGGGCAAGTCTGGCACCACGCGCTCGGAGACGAGTCTCGGGGGGCGGGGTAGTCGGACCTTCTGGATGAAGAATCGCTTCCTCGTCACCAAACTCCACGTGATTCTGGTCGTGGACCTGCTCGGTGATGTTGGCCTGGCGGTGCGAGCGACCTCCGCCGCCTCGTCCTCCGCCCTTTTGCTTGGAATTTGGGGCGAACTTTCGAGCCCCTGGTGTCGGGCACTCCTTGTCACCGGTCCAGTGCCCCGCCTCGCCGCAGTCCCAGCACTTGGAGTTCTTCTTGCGCTGGTCCACGCGGCCTTGTAGTTTGCCCGCGGGTCGGCGCTTGGCCGAAGCCTTCCCGCGGCCCTTGATAGCTTCCCGGGCCGACCGTATGGTCGCCATGGCCTCGGGAATCGCGGCGAGCTCCGCCGCGGCAGCCTCCACCTTAGCAGAGTCGCCCCGATCGAACACCTCGCCGAGGTCGTAGTTTGACTGCTCCAGCTCGGCGCTGAAGGCCTCGAGCTCCTGGCGCGCGATGTCCTGGACGTCTGCCTCCGTATCGTTGTCGTCGCCGTCCTCCGAGTCCTCATGCTCGTCTTCTGGCTCGTCAGCGATGTTGGCTGATCGTGCTCGGCTTGGCGGTGAGCGCTGCCAACTACTGTTTGATCGCTGCGGCCACGATCGTGACGGCAAGCTCGTGTGTCGTTCAGATGTATGGATATCGGGGAACATGCGCACCAGCAGGCCCCTGATGCGCTGAAATGAGTAGTGCTCGTCCGGCAAGTTGCCCACGACGCGCTCGCGGCGCTCGGCCGTGAGCCCAGCCTTGCGTAGCAGGAACCAACCGGCCACGTCGTCAAGCGTAGTGAGGTCAACCTCGTTCTCACGTAATTGCTGTAGTCCCGCCTCGAATCGCACGAGCCAATCCGTCATGCGTTCTCCACGGCGGCGATGGTGCTGAGTCGACTCGAAGAACTTTTCTAGCGTCTCTCCCTTCTGCACCGGCTTCTGCTGGCCTAGGTTTGCTTCGAGGTGCATCAGTACGTTCTCGATGCCCTTCTGGTTGCGATCGCGCTTCTTCTCGTTCGCATCCTCGATGCCGTCGTCCGGCGGCGGGTGGAGCTCCTGCTCCGTCATGTTGAGAGCGGCCGACCTGGCTGTACCCGTCAGACGCAGGACTAACTTCGATGCCAAGCTTTGTGTCACTTCCAAATTCTCACTGAGCTTCCACAATTTTACCTCCTGTTTGTAATCTCGCCATTTCGCTGGATTTCCATTCCAGCTTGGTATCACTGACTGGTTGTGTGTGAACTCCGTCATCTTGACACCGTCGTAGGTGAAGTATGTGGCGTCGCTGACACCGAGGTAGGAGAAGTATATGGCGTCGCTGACACCGTCGTAGTAGAAGTATATGGCGTCGCTGACACCGTCGTAGGAGAAGTATATGGCGTCGCTGACACCGTCGTAGGAGAAGTATATGGCGTCGCTGACACCGTCGTAGGAGAAATATGCCGCGTCGTTGACACAGGCGTAGGAGAAGTAGCTGTCGTCGCTGCTAAGGGTGGGAAGGAAGATGGAGTCGCTGGCGTCGCTGACGCTGGCGTTGGAGCTGGCAGGGTTGTAGGCGTAATAGGCGTAGTCGCTGGCGTCGCTGACGCTGGCGTTGGTGCTGGCGTCGCTGACGCTGGCGTTGATGCTGGCGTCGCTGACGCTGGCGTTGATGCTGGCGTCGCTGACGCTGGCGTTGATGCTGGCGTCGCTGACGCTGGCGTAGATGCTGGCGTCGCTGACGCTGGCGTAGATGCTGGCGCTGAGCAACAGCGCGAGGAGACCGCTGGGCCTCGATTCCAGTATGGAGTGCGACGTCGCAGACGTCGTCTTGGGTATGCGGCCCCGCGGGCCGGGATAGCGAGCCTCGCTCCAAGCTACCACTGTGATATGGATGGCGCGCGCGGCGCGACGATCTTTAGGCGAAAGAGAGCGCTGCTCAATCTATCTGCGTAGCTCTAAGGCCAAGGGCCCTAGTTCGAAACAAAACGGCAGCGGCACGAGCGGGCGTGAGGGATAGAGCGGGGATGCAGGAAGGGCACGGGGAGTGAGCGGGAATCACAATACTAACATTCAGAAGAAGAACGTACTATTAATACTAACACTACGACTAAGACGAATGATACGAGTAAGAAGAAGACTATTAATCACAATACTACGACTACTACGACTACTAATACTAATATTAACAGTGCTACGAATGATATTAGTAACAATAAGAGGAATCCGACTACCAATGATACGAGTAATAATATTATGGATAGTAAGAATAACACGAATCTTACTTATTCTAATACTACGAACACGAAGACGAACACTACTATTCATAATAAGAATAATACTAACGATAATAATACTAATATTAAGACTTAGAATACTATCACTAATACGAAGAATAATCATATGACTACTGCTACTACTAATAATAATAAGACGACGAATAAGAAGAGGAGGAGGAGTAGGAGGTGGAGGAGGAGGAGGTGGAGGGAGTCAGGAGGAGGAGGAGGAGGAGGAGGAGGAGGAGGGAGAGGAGGAGGGGGAGGAGGCGGAGGAGGAGGAGGAGGAGGAGGAGGAGGAGGAGGAAATGAAGAGGAGGGGGTGCCATGCCTGCGAGCTCTGCTGGCGCTTTCCTACGGGGCAGCGCGTCCGCCGCGTGACCGTCCGCCTGTTGCCAGGGGCCTCCGCGTTTTCGTGGGGGGGGCTCCCAAGAGGCCTCTGGGGGGCCTCCTTGGGAGCCCGCTGCCAGCATCGGGGGCCATCTTGGGGGACAGTGCTTGGCATGCCAGTCTTGTGCTCCCTCTCTTGGGCTCTTCTTGGGGCCGTCTCGGGGGCCTCTTGGCCCTCTTGCAGGCTTCGCAGGCCGCCTGGGGCGCGCTTAAGACCGAAATGGTTTGCAGGAAGCGCGCAAAGCCGTTACGCCCTCTTGTGCCAGCCCCAAGAGCCTTCAAGGCGGCGCAAGAGTCGCCCCAGAGGGCTTCATGA
>CAUYUJ010016041.1:221716-234089 GCA_963575745.1 Prorocentrum cordatum
CGGACCATGTGTTCCCCGAATCGGTTTAGAAAGCCTTCGGGGAACACGTGGGCATCTGAAGGTCATCTGGGCCGTCTGGAGGCCATTTTGACCCTTTCGGGCCTTCTTGGAGGACGTCTTGGGGGGCTCTTGGGCCGTCTTGGAGGCCATCTTGAGCGTCTTGGAGGCCTCTTGGGCCGTCTTGGGGGCCTCTTGGGGCAGTCTTGGGCGATCTTTGGGAGCACTTGGGCCGTCTCGGGCCGTCGGAAGGCAGAAAAAAAGCAAATGCCACAGTCCTTCAAACACCCATGGGAAATCAATGATTTTGGCCTTTTCGGGCCTTCCTGGAGGCCCTCTTGGAGGCCTCTTGGGCCGTCTTGGGCCATCTTAAGGCCATCTTCGGCCGTCTTGGTGGGCTCCTGGCACGTCTGACGTCGTCGGGAGCCGTCTTGGGGGCCTCTCTGGGCCGACTTGGGGCCCTCTTGGAGCGCTTCGGGGCCGTCTTAGAGGCCATCTTGGGCGTCTTGGAGGCCTCTTGGCCCGTCTTGGGGGCTTCTTGGGCCGTCATGGAGGCCTCTTGGGTGATTTTGGGGCGGCCTTTGGGGCCTCCTGGGCCGTCTTGGGCCGACGGAAAGCCGAAAAGGCGCAAATACCAAAATCCTTCAAACACCCAAGGACAAGCAATGATTTTCGCCTCTTCGGGCCTTCCTGCAGGACCTCTTGGAGGCCTCTTGGAGGCCTCTTGGAGGCCTCTTGGGAGCCTCTTGGGCCCATCTAAGTCAATCTTAGGTGCGTCTTGGGCCGTCTTGGAGGCATCTTGGGGCCATCTAAGCCGTCTTGGAGGCCATCTTGGCCGTCTTGGAGGCATCGTGGAAGCCATCTTGGCCGTCTTGGAGGCCATCGTGGGCGTCTTGGAGGCCTCTCGGGCCGTCTTGGGGCCCTCATGGGGCCGTCTTGGGGGCCTCTGCTTCCCATGCCTGTGGGTATCGAAGACGCCTACGGCGAATCACCGCCGCCCCCTGCCTTTTTGGAAGCGCCTATGTGGCCGAACGTTGAGGCCAGACCTGCAAAGCTATCAGACCACGTGACCCCGAATCGGTTTGGAAAGCCTTCGGGGAACACGTGGGCATCTTGAAGGTCATCTGGGCCGCCTGGAGGACATTTTGACCCTTTCGGGCCTTCTTGGAGGACGTCTTGGAGGGCTCTTGGTCCGTCTGGGAGGCTATCTTGAGCGTCTTGGAGACCTCTTGGGCCGTCTTGGGAGCCTCTTGGGGCCGTGTCTTGGGCCTCTTGGGCGATCTTTGTGGGCACTTGGGCCGTCTCGGGCCGTCGGAAGGCAGAAAAAAGCAAATGCCACAATCCTTCAAACACCCATGGGAAATCAATGATTTTGGCATTTTCGGGCCTTCCTGGAGGCCCTCTTGGAGGCCTCTTGGGCCGTCTTGGGCCATCTTAGGGCCATGTTCGGCCGTCTTGGTGGGCTCCTGGTCCTTCTGACGCCGTCGGAAGCCGTTTGGGGGGCCTCTACGGGCCGACTTGGGGCTCTCGTGGAATGGTCCAGGGCCGTCTTGGAGGCCATCTTGGGCGTCTTAAAGGCCTCCAGTGCCGTCTTCGGGGCCTCTTGGGGCCGTCTTAGGGGTCCTCCTGGGCCGTTCTGGGACCATCTTGGAGGCCTCTTGGGCGATCTTTCGGCGATCTTTGGGGGCTCTTGGGCCGTCTCGGGCCGTCGGAAGGCCGAAAAGAAGCACATGTCAACATCCGTCAAATACCTAAGGAAAATCAATGCTTTTGGCCTCTTCTGGCCTTCCTGGAGGCCTTGTTGGGTGCCTCTTGGGCCGTCTTGGGCCAGCTTTGAGCCAACTTCTGCCATCTTGGTGGGTTCCTGGCACGTCTGACGCCGTCGGGAGCCGTCTTGGGGGCCTTTCTGGGCCGACTTGGGGCCCTCTTGGGGCGCTTCGGGGCCGTCTTGGAGGCCATCTTGGGCGTCTGGGAGGCCATCTTGGGCGTGGAGGCCTCTTGGGCTCTTGGGGCCGTCTTGGAGGCCACTTGGGCCGTCATGGGGCCCTCTTGGGGGCCTCTTGGGCGATCTTGGGGGCCTCTTGGGCCGTGTTGAGCCGTCGGAATGCCGAGAAGAAGCAAATCCCAAAATCCTTCAAACACCTAAGGAAAATCAATGATTGTGGTCTCTTCGGGCCCTCCTGGAGCACCTCTTGGAGCCCTCTTGGGCCGTCTTGGAGGCCTCTGGGGGGCCTCTTGGGCCGTCTTGGACTCTCTTGGGCCGGCTTGGAGGCCGTCTTGGACCATCTTGGGCGGACTTGGAAGCCATCTTGGACCATCTTGGAGGCCATCTTGGGCCATCTTGGCTTTCTTGGACGCCATCTTGAGCCGTCTTGGAGGATTGTTTCGGGACTTTGCGGTCCTGGAAGAGCCTCCCGGGACCCCGGCGGGACGGGCCGAAGCCCCAGGGGGAGTTCTTTTGGAAAAAGAACCAACACCAAAACCGAAAGGGTCTAGCACGCCAGGCACCCCTGCGATGAGTCGACAGGGGGCGGCGGATCGAAGACGCCTACGGCATCACCGCCGCCCCCTGCCTTTTTGGAAGCGCCTATGTGGCCGAACGTTGAGGCCAGACCTGCCAAGCTATCGGACCACGTGTTCCCCGAATCGGTTTGGAAAGCCTTCGGGGAACACGTGGGCATCTTGAAGGTCATCTGGGCCGCTTGGAGGACATTTTGACCCTTTCGGGCCTTCTTGGAGGACGTCTTGGAGGGCTCTTGGGCCGTCTTGGAGGCCATCTTGAGCGTCTTGGAGACCTCTTGGGCCGTCTTGGGGGCCTCTTGGGGCCGTGTCTTGGGCCTCTTGGGCGATCTTTGGGGGCACTTGGGCCGTCTCGGGCCGTCGGAAGGCAGAAAACAAGCAAATGCCACAATCCTTCAAAACACCCATGGGAAATCAATGATTTTGGCCTTTTCGGGCCTTCCTGGAGGCCCTCTTGGAGGCCTCTTGGGCCGTCTTGGGCCATCTTAGGGCCATGTTCGGCCGTCTTGGTGGGCTCCTGGTCCTTCTGACGCCGTCGGAAGCCGTTTGGGGGGCCTCTACGGGCCGACTTGGGGCTCTCGTGGAATGGTCCAGGGCCGTCTTGGAGGCCATCTTGGGCGTCTTAAAGGCCTCCAGTGCCGTCTTCGGGGCCTCTTGGGGCCGTCTTAGGGGTCCTCCATGGCCGTTCTGGGACCATCTTGGAGGCCTCTTGGGCGATCTTTCGGCGATCTTTGGGGGCTCTTGGGCCGTCTCGGGCCGTCGGAAGGCCGAAAAGAAGCAAATGTCAACATCCGTCAAATACCTAAGGAAAATCAATGCTTTTGGCCTCTTCTGGCCTTCCTGGAGGCCTTGTTGGGTGCCTCTTGGGCCGTCTTGGGCCAGCTTTGAGTCAACTTCTGCCATCTTGGTGGGTTCCTGGCACGTCTGACGCCGTCGGGAGCCGTCTTGGGGGCCTTTCTGGGCCGACTTGGGGCCCTCTTGGGGCGCTTCGGGGCCGTCTTGGAGGCCATCTTGGGCGTCTGGGAGGCCATCTTGGGCGTGGAGGCCTCTTGGGCCCTCTTGGGGCCCTCTTGGGGCCGTCTTGGAGGCCACTTGGGCCGTCATGGGGCCCTCTTGGGGGCCTCTTGGGCGATCTTGGGGGCCTCTTGGGCCGTGTTGAGCCGTCGGAATGCCGAGAAGAAGCAAATCCCAAAATCCTTCAAACACCTAAGGAAAATCAATGATTGTGGTCTCTTCGGGCCCTCCTGGAGCACCTCTTGGAGCCCTCTTGGGCCGTCTTGGAGGCCTCTGGGGGGCCTCTTGGGCCGTCTTGGACTCTCTTGGGCCGGCTTGGAGGCCGTCTTGGACCATCTTGGGCGGACTTGGAGGCCATTTTGGACCATCTTGGAGGCCATCTTGGGCCATCTTGGCCATCTTGGACGCCATCTTGAACCGTCTTGGAGGATTGTTTCGGGACTTTGCGGTCCTGGAAGAGCCAACTTCGGCCATCTTGGTGGGTTCCTGGCACGTCTGAAGCCGTCGGAAGCCGTTTGGGGGGCCTCTATGGGCCGACTTGGGGCCCGCTTGGAATGCTCCAGGGCCGTCTTGGAGGCCATCTTGGGCGTCTTGGAGGCCATCTTGGGCGTGTTGGAGGCCTCTTGGGCCCTCTTGGGGCCCTCTAGGGGCCATCTTGGAGGCCACTTGGGCCATCATGGAGGTTTTAGAACGGGTTGAGCAGAGGGGCCATACGTGTGATGTTGGGCAAATAGAATATGCTGCCTGTCACTGGTGTGCACTCGCCAACACCCTGCTGCCTATCTCCGCTCAAGTTGTTTTTGGTCTGAAGCAGGCCTGATGGGCCCCCCGGCGGCCCTCATCAGTCACCTCCAGACCGCTGGGATACGTGCTCTGGAACTGCTGGCGCTGCGGCAGTCGATCATCTCGGGGGTGCCGCCGTGCCCGGCAGTGTCGCTGGCGTGCCCGCTGGCGAACCTGACCTGCCCGCCGCAGGTCTGCCCGGCGCTGACGTGCGCGCCGCCGCCCTGCCCTCCTCCAGTGTGCCCGGCGCCGCTGGTCAACCTCTCCTGCCCGTCTGCAGGGGGAATCGTGGGAGCCGGCGAGTTCGACTCACCCTCGGCGTGCTGGGGGACTCTCGCTGGGATCGCGGCTGGGCTGGGGCTCGGCCGCGCCGCCCCGCGCCGCGGGCGTGCTGCTGACGCCGAGAGAGATGATGATCGCGCACCGTCCCCTGCCCCCGCTCGCCGCGGAGGGGGAGTGGTGCGCTGACTTGGCGGTCGGCACGCTGGTCCGGGTCTCCTACGCCGGGGAGACCATGGACCACACGAGGGTCGTGCTGTGGCCCAGCCGCCGCATGGACCAGAGGCGACGAGTCCGAGGGCGACACGCCTACTGGGTGCTCTCCGCGGACGGCGACGTCTGGGAGGAGGACCTGAGCGGGAGGAATGCAGCGACTGGGCCGTCGGGCGGGTCGCTGCTGGACCAGGCGACGGGGAACCCGCCCGACGGCCGCCGCCTCTATCGGTTCCGTGCGCGGCCCAGCCTGGACGAGGTTGTGGAGCTGGCGGCGGAGTGTCGGGCCACTATGCTCAGGCGTGGGCAGGCCGAGGCGGAGGGGCCGACGAGAGTGGTGCTGGCCGACGGGGCGGTGCGCCCCGGCCACGACTACTTCCCGTGGCTGGTGGCCCCGCGCCCGTGGGTGCTGACGGAGCCGCTCCCTGGCATGCCCATCGGGACCGTGGTGGATCCGCTCCCGGTGGGGGCGCTGCGCGACGGGAGCCGGGCCCTCGGCCTGCTCCCGAGCTGCGGCCGGTGGGCGAGGCTCGAGCAGGTGGACGAGGGCCAGATCGTCGAGTGGGCTGCCAAGAGGACGAAGGAGCTGCTGCTCGACCTCGGCGCGGAGCCCGACGCCATGGGCGCCGCCGAGCCGGTCGGCGGGACTGAGACCCCTCCGCTGCGCGAGGGTCGCTCGTCTGAAGGCGACCGCCTAGGCGAGAAGCTGGGGCTGACCGCGGAGGAGCCCGCCGAGTCGGCCGCAGGGAAGGACGACGCCAGCGGCGACGCGCGCACGCTGTGGGTCGACTGGGACGAGCAGGGCGAACGCAGGAAGGAGTTCAAGCGGGCGGTGGCTGAGAGCTCGGATGTGAAGTGGGACCATCACAGGCTGCCCGCCGACCGCACTTGCCTCCACACGTGCAAGATGATGGTGAACTTGAGTGGGTCCCCGCGCGCGTGGCTGGAGCGCTTTCTCAGGGAAAAGGGGATAGCTTCTACGGATCGAGTTGCGCACGAACTCCGAGTGTTGTGCGACATCCTGGAGGAAGCAGGCGAGTTTGACCAGATCAATCTCGGAGGACTGGCCTGCTTGGAAGTGGCCGCCCTCCGGCTGAACCTGCTGGTGGACGCGCACAAGAGCGGGCCGGCTTCGTACTCGAACGCGAAGTACCTCTCGCCGCTGACCGACGTGGACCAGTTGATGGCTCCTGGCTTGCGGTCTCACGTGTCGAGGCGCGCCAAGGAGGAGTACGAGCTGATGCAGGGCGACAGGAAGGCCGAGGCGGTTGCTGCTGGGGCGGCTGGCGCGCGGGTTCCACCGCGCGAGGGGGCCGATGACTCGGCCAAGGGTGGCAAGGGCGGCGGCGGGGGCGGCCGGGGTAACAAGACCCGGGCGCGAGCCCTCGCGCCGCCCGTGCAGGCATGACGGACCAGTCTCAGCCGGCGGAGTGGGCCCCTGCCGGCTGGGCTAACACATCGGCCCGGCGAGCGCCGCTGGCCCTGGCGAGCGGGGATAGGGACCTCTTCCCCCTCCCTCGCCTGGCCAGGCCGCCCGCCAGCAGGGGCGGCAGCCGCGCCCGGATTGCTGGCGCTCGGCGGCGGCGCGAGCACGAATTGGTGAACGGCGCGATCGACTCTCTCAACTGGCTTGCTGGATGGGAGCCTGACGACGTGGGCCCGCCGCGCTCCCTGGACGCCATGGGGGGCAAGCATGCTGGGATCGTGCAGTGGGTGGCCAGCGAAGCTCTTCGGCGCCAAGCCGCAGCTCCCAGCCCCTGTCCGTCCCAAGAGGCATCGCTCAGTGCGTTGCTCAAGGGGTGCTCGATCTACGACACGTCGGGCTCCCCGAGGAACCTGGCCTCCTTCGTCCGCGAGCGCGTGTCCTTGCCCCCTTCGGTTGTCGGCTGCCTCCAGGTGGACGATATCGTGGGCGAGGCCGGCCGCACCTACCTGAAGGAGAATCAAAAGCGTATGAGGCGGCCGATCGAGGAGATCGATTTTGACAGCTTGCCGACTCCCTATTTTGACCCGCTGCTGAAGCGGAACAAGAAGATGTACCACAACTTTTTGAAGGATCTCTCGTCCCGCGGGCTCTTGCTCGCCACCTTGTCTCCCGCAGAGCAGGCTGGCCTGTTCTTCGTGAAGAAGGCCGACAGCGACAAGATGCGCATGATCGTGGATGCGCGCCGGGCGAACGCTTGGTTCGGCGTGCCCCCCAGCGTCCAGCTCCTGTCGTGCGAGGGGTTCGGCAGGGTGGAGGTGAAGCTCCCAGAGGGCGTCGCCTTCGGCTCGGCGCGGGGAGAGGAGCTGCTGAACGGCTTCAAGCTCTTCTTGGGCATGACGGACGTCAAGGACTGCTTCTACAGGATGCGCATCCCGGTGAGCCTGGCGAAGTTCTTCTCGCTGCCCGCCGCCCCGGCTCACGTCCTGGGCCTGGAGGGGCACGAGCTGGAGGGGACGAGGCTGGGCTGCGACACCCTCGTCTTCCCCTGCATCGGGGCTCTCCCCATGGGATTCTCTTGGTCCCTTTTCCTCGCCCAAGACGCGAACGAGGAGAGGGTCGTCCGGTCTGATCCGTGGCCAGGGGGAGACACGGCAGTCTCGGAGCGGGTCCTGATGAGTGATCGCGGACCGCCGCTCGTCGTGGAGGTTGAGCCCGGGCTGCACGGGGGTGCCTGCGTGTACGTCGACAACATGGGGGTGCTCGCCCCCTCGGAGGGCCTCGCCAAGAGCGCCCTCGAGAGCTGGACTGGTCTCTTCGAGGGGGTCGGCCTTGACTTGCACAAGAGCTCGGTGGGCTCGGGCGCGTGCGAGGCGCTCGGGACCAAGCTTGACCTCGAGCTGATGAGGTCGGGCGTGAGCGACGGACGGTTCTGGAAGGTGTACCTGGGACTGGGGGGCCTGCTAGCCCGCGGCCGAGCGACAGGGCGCGCCTTGGAGGTGGTGCTGGGCCACTGCACCTTCTGCGGGCTGGCCCTCCGAGGGTCTCTGAGTTGCTGGCACGCCTCGTACCGCTTCATCCAGCGGCACTACCTGGAGCCCGCCCGGCTGTGGGCAGAAGTCGTGAAGGAGATCAAGATGTTCCGCGGGCTGCTCACCCTGATGGTTCAGGACTGGTGGCGGCCATGGAACTGCTGCGTGCTCCAGACCGACGCGAGCGAGAGCGGCTGGGGCATGGCGCAGTCGTTCTGGCCGCAGCACGTGGTGGAGCAGGTTGGCCGGCTGCCTGAGCGAGCCCGTTTTCGTTCGGCGCTGGGCAGACCGGCGCGAGAGAGCGCGCTCGCTGCCGCCAACCTTGCTTGGGACAGCTCGGGCGCCCTGTGCAGTTTTGAGGACATGAAGAATCCTGACTCTCTTGCGTCTGACCCCCTGTCCTCGTGGGAGCTCGACCCCGGGTTCGCTGAAGTGCCCTGGCAGTGGCTCCGAAAGGGGGCCTGGGAGACCGTCCGGTCCGGGGTCTGGCGTTTTGCTGAGGACATCCTGATCCTTGAAGCCAGGGCCCTCGTAAAATCGATCCAGCGGCTGGCAAAGACCGCGCACGGGGTCTGTGTGCGACAGCTCTTTCTGTCCGACAATATGTCTGTGGTGCTATCCTTTTCCAGGGCTCGTTCGTCCCGCTTCAGCTTGCTGGTTCAGATCCGTCGATTCTACGCCTATGCGATTGCGTTGGGGATTACGCCCGCTATTCGATGGATCCCCTCGGAGTTTAATGAAAGCGATGAAGGCAGCAGGGTTTTTTCTGAGAGTGACAGTAATATTCTCACATCCCTCTTGGATGAGAAGTTCCAGGCCGATCTGAATCTGCTCACCCGTCCTCCAAGAGCCGTCCCTGTGAAAGACAATGCGCGGGATCCTCTCCGTAGCCGTTTTGGCCCACACCATTCTTTCTTGGCTGAGATTCCCGAGGCGCCCGACTTGCCAGAGACGGCGGGCCATGGCCCCCGAGAGGGCTCGGGTGCTGGCCGAGCCGGTGCCGCAGGCGCGGACGCCCCCCCAGCGGGCAGGCGCTCGGCGGCCGGCCGCACGGACTCGTGCGCTGGCAGGCGCGGCAGCGCAGGCGGGCTCGCGCTCGGACCCGAGCGGTGCGAGGGCGATCGCCAGCCCCGGGGCGCCGGGCCGGACGCGGGTGCTGGTGCCGGCCCCCCTCTTGCCTTCAAGGAAGAGGGCCAGCCAGGCTGGACGGCATCTCTCGGCCCTCGACGAGAGGGACGCGAACGGGCTGGACCTCGCTGGAGACGCCGGGGAGGACGCCGAGGGCGACAGCAGCTCCAGCGGCTCCGACTCGGTGGTGGAGCAGCTGGGGCGGACTCGGGCCCGAATGCGGCAGCTGCGCGCGCGGAGGGCGCACCGGCGGGCGAAGCTGTACGCCGATGCTATCCTGGCGGCGCAGGGCGAGGGCGTGAGCCTCCTGGAGACCTTGGCGGTGACCCAGGCGACGCAGGTGAGGTACCAGCGATATCTCGATCGTTTCTACTCTCGTGCCGGCCTGAGCCGGAGGGAGATCCTGGCGAAGCCGGACACGGAGATCGACGAGCTCATGTGCAATTACATGACCGAGAAATACTTGCAGGGCGAGCAGAGCAACTACGGAGACCAGACGGTCGCGGCCTGGGTCAGCGCGAACCCGGACTTCGGGCGCGTGGGAGGTCGCAAGCTGCCGCGGACCTGGCGGGCGCTGAAGGCCTGGCGCAGGCTGACTCCGGGCAGGCGGCGGAAGGCCCTTGCCCTTCCAGTCTGGTGCGGGCTGGCCTGGAGGCTGGCGCAGCGAGGACACCTACGCCTGGGCATCTTCTTGATGATAGGCGTATCGATCTATGGTCGGCCCTCGACTTTGCTGGCCGCCCGGCGATGCGACCTTGTGCCTCCGTCCCCTGGTGTCAGCCGGCACTGGGCTCTGTTGACCCACCCGCTGGAGCGGAAGAGGCCGAGCAAGCGTGGGCACTTCGACGAGGGCTGCCCCCTGGACTCGCCGTACCTCCAGGGCTTAGACGAGGTGTTCGGGCGGCTGGCCTCGACGACGTCGAAGGAGCCGCTGTGGAACTTCAGCTACCCCGAGGCAGCGACGCTGCTCAAGGAGGCGGCAGAGGACCTCGGGGTGGCCCCAGTGACATTGTACCAGATGAGACACTCGGGCGCCAGCATCGACCTGGCGAAGGGCTGGCGCAGTCTGACCTCGGCTCAGCGACGCGGGGAGTGGACGCAGGCGAAGTCAATGCACCGCTACGAGCACAGCAGCAGGCTCGGCAGCGACTATGCAAAGCTCGACCCCCGGCTGCGCGCGACGTGCGAGGAGGCGGAGAGGCAGCTGGCGCTCATCCTGACGGACCGTCCCCACAACGTGCAGCTGTGGCGCAAGTGAGCCAGCTACACCTGGGCTACCGAGGAGGCCGCTCCCGTGGCCGCCTTCGCCGCTCGCGCCTCGGCAAGGGCCAGTACCTCGGCGATCTTTTCGCAGGCTGCCGAGCTGTGTCTCGGGCGGCCGAGGCCGAGGGCTTCCGTGCGAGAAGTTGGGACGTCATCTATGATGCAGAGTGGCAGGATTTGTTGTCGCCGGCCGTGCTGCGGGCGATCAAATCTGACGCTCGAGCTGGCCGGCTGGTGGCCGCGGCAATGGCCCCTCCATGCCAGACTTTTTCCCTCGCGCACGACAGGTCGAGGCCGGTGCGCAGCCGCGAGAAGCCATGGGGCTTCCCTGCCTCCGAGCTGACGCCTGCCGATGCCGAAGCAGTGGAATTAGGCAACCGCCTCGCTCGGGTTGCGCTTTCCCTCTTCAGATTCTTTTTGAAGCTGGGGGTTCCCGTAATCCTCGAACATCCCTTGACGAGCCGGCTGTGGCATACTGCTGAGGTGTGCGACTTATCGCACCATAGACATGTCTATCTGGCTGAACTGGACCAGTGTCAGTATGGAGCAAGATGGAAGAAGCCCACACGGCTCCTCTGTGCACACGTGAATCACGAAGATATAATTAAGCTCACCCGTCGATGCCGACCAAAAGGCTGTATATGTTCTAAGACTGGGAAACCCCATTGGCAACTCAGCGGCGGGGGGCCAGGCGGCCTCCGCCGTACCCGCATTGCTTCTGAGTACCCTCCTGGTCTGGCACGAGCAATGGTCTCTACCCTTTTAGCTAGTACTGTTGAAAAGCGAGCTTGTCACTCCCACCCTTTCTCTCCCCACCCTAGCGAACATCCTACCTGGATAGCTTCGGGATGATTTGGGAGATTGAGTTTTAAGGCATGCCTTTAAGCTCAAAGCCTCTGGCCATGACGAGTCCAGAGTTTCGCTAGATTCAGTCTCCGCAAGAAAAATGGGACCGTTGCTCTGGAGGTTTTAGAACGGGTTGGGAGAGAGACATTACCTGGATGCCATTAAGCTCAAAGCCTCTGGCCATGACGAGTCCAGAGTTTCGCTAGATTCAGTCTCCGCAAGAAAAATGGGACCGTTGCTCTGGAGGTTTTAGAACGGGTTGAGCAGAGGGGCCATACGTGTGATGTTGGGCAAATAGAATATGCTGCCTGTCACTGGTGTGCACTCGCCAACACCCTGCTGCCTTTCTCCGCTCAAGTTGTTTTTGGTCTCCCGCCCCCCCAACCCTCGGGGAGATTGAGTTTTAAGGCATGCCTTTAAGCTCAAAGCCTCTGGCCATGACGAGTCCAGAGTTTCGCTAGATTCAGTCTCCGCAAGAAAAATGGGACCGTTGCTCTGGGGCTCTCTTGGGGGCCTCTTGGGCGATCTTGGGGGCTTCTTGGGCCGTCTTGACCCGTCGGAGAGCCGAAAAGGCGCAAATGCCAAAATCCTTGAAAAACCAAGGGAAAATCAATGATTTTGGCCTCTTCGGACTCTCCTGGAGGACCTCTTGGAGGCCTCTTGGGCCGTCTGGGAGGCCTCTGGGGGGCCTCTTGGGCCGTCTTGGGCCGTCTTGGACTCTCTTGGGCCGTTTTGGAGGCCTTCTTGGACCATCTCGGGCGGACTTGGAGGCCATCTTGGGCCATCTTCGCGATTTTTTGAGGATGTCCCGAGCGAAACGGCCGATTTTGGGCATTGACAGACGCATTTTGGGAAACGCGCGGGTGGCCGGCGGGACGGGCCGAAGCCCACTGGGGAGTTCTTTTAGAAAAAGAACCAAAACCAAATCTGAATCATCCAGCACGCCGTGCACCCCTGCAAGCAGGGGGCGGCGGATCGAAGACGCCTACGGCGAATCACCGCCGCCCCCTGCCTTTTTGGAAGCGCCTATGTGGCCGAACGTTGAGGCCAGACCTGCCAAGCTATCGGACCACGTGTTCCCGAATCGGTTTGGAAAGCCTTCGGGGAACACGTGGGCATCTTGAAGGTCATCTTGGCCGTCTTGGAGGCCTCTTGGGCAAGCTTTGGGCGATCTTGGGGGCCTCTTGGGCCCTGTTGGGCCAGCTTCGAGCCAACTTCGGCCATCTTGGTGGGTTCCTGGCACGTCTGAAGCCGTCGGAAGCCGTTTGGGGGGCCTCTATGGGCCGACTTGGGGCCCGCTTGAATGCTCCAGGGCCGTCTTGGAGGCCATCTTGGGCGTCTTGGAGGCCATCTTGGGCGTGTTGGAGGCCTCTTG
>CAUYUJ010016041.1:234189-298585 GCA_963575745.1 Prorocentrum cordatum
GTAGTAGTAGTAGTAGTAGTAGTAGTAGTCGTAGTAGTCGTAGTAGTCGTAGTAGTCGTAGTAGTCGTCGTAATCGTAGTAGTCGTAGTAGTCGTAGTAGTCTTAGTAGTCGTAGTAGTCGTAGTAGTAGTAGTAGTAGTAGTAGTAGTAGTAGTAGTAGTAGTAGTAGTAGTAGTAGTAGTAGTAGTAGTAGTAGTAGTTAGTAGTAGTAGTAGTAGTAGTAGTAGTAGTAGTAGTAGTAGTAGTAGTAGTAGTAGTAGTAGTAGTAGTAGTAGTAGTAGTAGTAGTAGTAGTAGTAGTAGTAGTAGTAGTAGTAGTAGTAGTAGTAGTAGTAGTAGTAGTAGTAGTAGTAGTAGTAGTAGTAGTAGTCGTAGTCGTAGTCGTAGTAGGCGGAGGAGGAGGAATTGGATGGCTTGGAGGAGTTGGAGGAGGATGAGGAAGAGGGAGGAGGGAGGAGGAGGAGGGAGGAGGAGGAGGGGAGGAGGGAGAAGAGGAGATTAGGGATGTGGAGGGAGAGTAACACGAGCTGTCCAGGATCGGGTGTTGCCAGAGGTGGCTTTGGCAAGGCGTCCCCAGGACCAGGATCCAGAGTGGCGCGAGAGGTTGTGGGGACACGTCGGGCCACGAGCGTGCCCCTGGCGACCCCGAGAGGAGCTCGTCAGCAAGGTGGTGACCAGCCTCAGCGAGCGCCTGCAGAGGCAGCGCCGCGGGGGAGACGCTCCCGACGCCGGCTCCTCCCGGCGGGGCAACGCCACGGGCCAAGGCGCCGGGGACGAGGTGCAGTGGGTCGGCTGCTTCGCCCCCGACTCGCTGGCCGTGGACTCGCAGCGCGGCCTCTCGAAGGGGACCTCGGCGGCGCGCAGAGGTTCTCGCCGTTTTTGTCGACGCTCCTCACACAGATGTTGTTGGCCCTCTGGGGCTTCGTGGGGACCTCCCGGGGCCTCGGGGCTCTCGCGGCGGGGAGACCTCGCTGGGGCGTTCGAAGATCTCCAGGAGCCTCCAGAGACCTCTTGGGCCTCCGAGGCTCTGGAGGAGGATCCGGGGCGATCCTGCGACCCCACCTGCGCTGGCCCCATGTTGACCGCCTCCACTCTGCAAAGGCCGCCCCCGTCCTGGATTCCTGTTTTGATGGCCCTGGGGCCCGAACGAGGTCTTTGGAGGCCGAAGATCCTGAGAAGCCACCAGGGCTCAAAAGTTTGATCCTTCAGAGGTCTGAAAGAGCGCGTTCTGTGGTCGCTTGGAGGGGGGGAGGGTTTGGAACCGGACCCCCCCCCTGGATGGGGGGGGGGTTCGACCCCCCCACCCTCCCGTGACGGAGGGGGGGGGGGGTTCGACCCCCCCCGCCTCCCCTACTTCTCCTCTCTCCCTCGGGCCGGCGCCGCGCCTGCGTCGGCGGCGGCTGGCGGCGGCGGGGACGACGACTTCCTTTTCTGGGCCGGCGCCGCGGCGCCTGCGGCGGCGGCGGGCGGCGGCGGGGAGCGTCGACGAAAACGACGGTGGTGGTGGTAGTGGTGGGTTGTGGTAGTGGTGGTGGCGGTGGTGGTGGTTGTGGTGGTTGTGGTGTTGTGGTGGTTTGGTGGTGGTGGTGGTGGTGGTTGTGATGGTGGGCGGTGGTGGTGGTGGTGGTGGTGATGGTGGTGGTGGTGGTTTGTTGGTGGTGTGGTGGCGCTGGTGGTTGTGTGTTGTGGTGGTGGTGGCTGTGGTGGTGGTGGTGGTTGTGTGGTGGGTTGGTGGTGGTGGTGGGTTGAGGTGGTGGTGGTGGTGGTGGTAGTGGTGGTGGTAGTGGTGGTAATCGTCGTTGCATCCCCGCCGTCGCCGGCGCGGGGGGGGGTTTGACCCTCGTTGCTGCGTCCCCGCTGTCGGCGCTGTTGGCGGCCGCCAGCGCCGGCGCAGGCGCCAGCGCATGGAGGGGGTGGGGGGCGGGTTTTGCCTCCCCCCCCCCCCCCCCTGGGAGGCGGGGGGGGGAGTTCGGGAGGGGGTGGGGGTGGGGTGGGGTTATGATCGACGGCGCCGAGTGTTGGGGGGGGGGGGCCCCCCCTGGTTCGAAACGCGCCGCCGAATGTTCCCAAGGCAAGCGCCCGTGAAACGCGCTCTCTCAGAGGTATGGGTCTGCTTCCCTCGATAATCGGCCCCTGAACCTCTCCATGTGTGCGTTGCGCTAGAACTTCGAGGCGGATCGAGCCGTGGCTACGAGAACGCTTGAGGACATGCCAGACACGTCAACAACAACCTCGGATCTTGATCCTCGAGCGCGGTAGAAATCGCCGGTAATTGAACAGTTTAAACCGCATGTGTTAGTCAATCCGTTTTCTTGCTGACGTGTTTGGGCAATGTTTCCATGCTCGTTTGCGTGCACATCGTCAGTGACTAGTCAGCTTGGCTCAGACATGTCCCGCAGGGGGCGAACCGTTAGTCTGACACTGACAACCAGCTGCGTCGACCTGTTTTGATCGTCCGTTTTGGCTGCTTCAATCTGAATGGGGTCGGCCCCCCAGGTCTAGGACCAGGATACATCGTTCCAGAGCGTTCCGGAATAGTCTCAGAGCGTTTTGGAGCGCTTTGGAACGGCCGCAGCGCCCCACGCATCTTCCAGACCCGCCGGATCTCAGAGATCTTCGACTTGTCCTGGTCCGATCTCATCCTGCTTTCGGTTTCGTCTTGGCCTCGAGCCCCGCGCAGGATCGGCTGGGGGCACAGCTCTGAGAGCTGCAGGGTTGCGTGTGCGGGCTTCCCGTACATGGCGCTGCAGGGCGGCGGCTGGTGTTCTTGCGGTGCCCTAGAAAAGCGAGAAAGAGAGAGAGAGAGAGAGAGAGAGCGAGAGAGACATACGTAATCTCCGAGGTGGAGGAGGAGGAGGAGGAGGAGGAGGAGGACGACGACGTAGCGGCGTCTCAGTGAATCTGGATACTTTGCAGGAGGGATTTCGCGGCCCCCAACATCTCTCTGGCGTTCAACCGCCAGACTCGTCATGCAGCTGGGATCCCAACATGAAAATTTGGTTTTCTCTGACGGTTCTCGGAAAAATCCTGATCAATCCATTAGAACTCTTAGGAATCCATTGGAATCCGTTCGAATCCTTTGGAATCCTTAGGGATACCTCGGAACCCTTAGGAATTAGTAGGAATCCTTAGGAACTCCTAGGAATCATTCGGAATCCAATACATAGGAATCCTTTGGAATCCTTAGGAATTCATGCGAATCCCCCAGAATTCCTAGGACTCCTTTGGGATCTTTGGGTGCCCTTAGGAATCCGAATGAATCCTTCGAAATCTCTCGGAATCCGTCGGAATCCTTCAGAATCTTTAGAAGTCCTTAGGACTCCTTTGGAAATCCCAGGAATCTTCAGGAATCCTTGGGAATCCTTTGGAATTCCTATGGATCCAAGGTCCTGTAGACTCCAAGGCCCTAGACTCCAGGGCCCTCGACCCCAGGGCCCCAGACTCCTGGGCCCTAGAGGCTCCAGGGCCCTAGATTCCAGGGCTTCAGACTCCAGGGCCATAGCTGGGCCCTAGACTCCAAGGCCTTCGACTCCTTCGGCTCGTGGGCCTGAGACCCCAGGGCCTGGGACGCCTAGACTCTGTGCTCCAGGGCCCTGGAATCCTCTACCCCCCCCGCTCCAGGGCCACTCCTGCGCCCTGGGCCCGAGGCTCCAGGGCCCGAGACTCCCTCCAGGGCCCCAGACTCCTGGGCCCCAGAATCCACAGCCCTGGACTCCAGGGCCCTCGACTCCTGGACGCTGGACTCGTGGGCCTCAGACCCCAGGGCCGTGGACGTGGTCTCGGGGCTTCAGACGCCCGGGTCCTAGACTCCCAGGCTACAGATTCCTGTGCGCCAGGCCCCTGGGCCCTGAACCCCAGGGCCCTGGGGCTCCTGGGCCCTCGGCTCCCACGCCCTGGATCCCAGGGCCTTGGACTCCAGGGCCCCAGATCAGTGAGGCCCCGGACTCCTGGGCTGTAGATTCCTGGGCCCAGGATCTTGGGCCTTAGATGAAGGCCCTAGGCTCCAAGGACCTGGATTCTTGGGCCCTGAATCCAGAGCCTCAGACGCCTGGGCCTTAGACTCCAAGGCCCCAGACCCCCCGGGCCCTAGTCTCCAGGGCCCTAGACTCCAGGGCTCTAGACTCCTCGCCCCTCGCCTTAGCCCAGGCCATGTAGCCCTTGCCGCAGCCCTAGCTCGTTTCCCCCACCCTCTCCGTTTGTTTTCGCGCAAGCCTCAAACGGGACCTCGTCCCTCGCCCTAGCCCTGGCCCTGTATCCCTCGCCGCAACTTTGGTTCGTGTTTCGTTCCGTTGTTCGCTTGTTTTCGCACGAGCCTCAAAGGGATCTCGCCCGTCGCCTTAGCCCTTGCCCTGCGGCCCTCGCCGCAGCTATGGTTGTTCGTTTCGTTGTTCGCTTGTTTTCGCGGAGGCTTCAAACGGGACCTCGTCCCTTGCCCACGCCCTGGCCCGGTATCCCTCGCCGCAACCTTGGTTCGTTTTTCGTTCCGTTCTTCGCTTGTTTTCGCACGAGCCTCAAATGGAACGTCGTCCCTCGCCCTGGCCCTGTAGCCCTCGCCGCAACCCTGGTCCGTGTTTCTCTTCGTCCTGCGTTTGTTTTCGCACGAGCTTCAAACGGTACCTCGCCCATCGCCTTAGCCCCGTCCCTGCAGCCGTCGCCGCAGCCTTGATTCGGCTTTCGTTGTGTTGTTCGCTGGTTTCGCGCAAGCCTCATACGGGACCCCGTCCCTCGCCCTAGCCCTGGCCCTGCATCCCTCGCCGCAACTTTGGTTCGTTTTTCGTTCCGTTGTTCGCTTGTTTTCGCACGAGCCTCAAAGGGATCTCGCCCGTCGCCTTAGCCCTTGCCCTGCGGCCCTCGCCGCAGCTATGGTTGTTCGTTTCGTTGTTCGCTTGTTTTCGCGGAGGCTTCAAACGGGACCTCGTCCCTTGCCCACGCCCTGGCCCGGTATCCCTCGCCGCAACCTTGGTTCGTTTTTCGTTCCGTTCTTCGCTTGTTTTCGCACGAGCCTCAAATGGAACGTCGTCCCTCGCCCTGGCCCTGTAGCCCTCGCCGCAACCCTGGTCCGTGTTTCTCTTCGTCCTGCGTTTGTTTTCGCACGAGCTTCAAACGGTACCTCGCCCATCGCCTTAGCCCCGTCCCTGCAGCCGTCGCCGCAGCCTTGATTCGGCTTTCGTTGTGTTGTTCGCTGGTTTCGCGCAAGCCTCATACGGGACCCCGTCCCTCGCCCTAGCCCTGGCCCTGTATCCCTCGCCGCAACTTTGGTTCGTTTTTCGTTCCGTTGTTCGCTTGTTTTCGCACGAGCCTCAAAGGGATCTCGCCCGTCGCCTTAGCCCTTGCCCTGCGGCCCTCGCCGCAGCTATGGTTGTTCGTTTCGTTGTTCGCTTGTTTTCGCGGAGGCTTCAGACGGGACCTCGTCCCTTGCCCACGCCCTGGCCCGGTATCCCTCGCCGCAACCTTGGTTCGTTTTTCGTTCCGTTCTTCGCTTGTTTTCGCACGAGCCTCAAATGGAACGTCGTCCCTCGCCCTGGCCCTGTAGCCCTCGCCGCAACCCTGGTCCGTGTTTCTCTTCGTCCTGCGTTTGTTTTCGCACGAGCTTCAAACGGTACCTCGCCCATCGCCTTAGCCCCGTCCCTGCAGCCGTCGCCGCAGCCTTGATTCGGCTTTCGTTGTGTTGTTCGCTGGTTTCGCGCAAGCCTCATACGGGACCCCGTCCCTGGACCTGGCCCTGGCCTTGAAGCCCTTCGCCGCAGCCTTGGTTCGTGTTTCGTTTCGTTGTTCGTTCGTGTTCGCACGAGCCTCAAACGATACCTCGCCCCTCGCCTTAGCCCTGGCCCTGTAGCCCTCGCCGCAGCCCTGGTTAGTTGTTCGTTTCGTTTTTTTGTGCTGTTCCGATTGTTTTCGCATGAGCCTCAAACGGAACTCCGCCCCTCGCCCTAGCCCTGGCCTTGCAGCCCTCGCCGCAACCCTGATTCGTTTTTCCGTGTCGTTGTTGGTCAGTTTTCTGTTGTCGTTTCGTTCGCGTCGGGCCCCAGTCAGAATTTTGCCCTTGACGTTCGCCCTAGCAGCAAACCCCATCCAATGCTGCCCCGTCCTCAGCTATCTTTCGATGCCATCGTTTCGTTTTCAGTTTTGTTTTCCAACGAGATTTGCGGAATTCGTCTCGTGTTTCGTTTGTCTGCCTCGCTGAATGGCAACATAGTTTCGTTTTCGTTATCGTGTGCAACCGTATCGTTTTGAACGTTTCGTTGCCAACGTTCGGATTCGTTGTCGTTTTCGATCTAAACGCCAACGCGTTGGCAACATCGTTGTGGTCAGTCCTTGATTGTATGATTGTGAGTGTATGTCAGTGCTAGTGCGTCTGAGCATCAGTGATCTGAGTGTGATGAGTCTGAGTGTGAGCGTATATGGGTGTGAGTGGGTCTGAGTAGCAGTGATCTGAGTGTCACAAAAAACAAAGGAAGAGGAAGAGAGAGAGAGAGAGAGAGATAGAGAGAACAAGATAGAGAGGGTATACGCTAGCAAGTGAGGATGTGCAGGCGCTCCACTAACAACAATAACCCCATGCTTAGGATGTGGGGAACATAATCTGGGATGAACAGCCGTCGCCAAGGAAGGGGTCGGGATTTCCGGGGCCGCATGTTGAAACAATCACGACGTCGGAGTTTTGGTGCACCGACTCTGGCAAGGCCAGTATTGGACCCAGTTTCTTGTATGCCAATCGCGGCCGATGAGCAGGGTCGACCTTGCAACATCAACGACGTTTCTAGGTCCTTTCCATCCGTTCCTTTTTGTGCCGTATGTTTTTTGGGCGTTGTCCTCGGTCGATTATTGTGTCCTCTCGGATGCCCTCTGTCTTCAGTTGCGGCAATACATATATTGGCGGAGCCAGGAGGGCGTATGCAGCGATCCTGGGCCCAAATGTCTGGCCATGATCGCAGCTGGTGTATTGTTGTTGAGGAAGACATGTAAAGTATTCCTGACCCGCTCCCCTTCCCCAACGATCTCCCTGCTGCCCGCCGCTCCCCCGGCGCGAACGCAGAGATTCCGTCACATAGATGTTTCCCTTCTCAGGCACATCGTACAACTTGAGCGGGCGGCACTTCAAGATTGAGGACAAGGAGTGTTGGCCGGTTTGCTCTGGCGAGCGAGCATTGGAGCCGTCACGACCCTGTGGTGGTTTCCTCGCAAACGCTGTCTACGCGCTGGAGAGTACGCGGCACAGGATTGGGAGGACAAACCGTGCCGGGGAGATGTCTATCGCGTACGCGGCAATGCCGATTGCACCGGTGGCGCTCGTGCTTGCAGCGCTGTGCGTCGCTCCTCCCCGATCGCCAGGCGCTGGGTCAGCTGCCACTTGACGCTACGATGCCGTGGTGTCGAATCCAGCATCGTGTCCAGTGACACGGATGCGGCGTGTATTATTGGGAGAGGGAAGAGTATACACATATTTGCCCCCTTTCGACCGGATGCGATCCGATCCGATGTCGATTCCGGCCAGTTCGATCCGATTCGATTTCGAGATTCAGACGATCCGATTCAGTCCGATGCTTGCACGGCGCTGATGTGCACCCTGGCGCAGCCGATGAGATCCGATTTGAACTCCGTGCCGATGCAGCCCGATCCGACGCACATTCTGGGGCGATCCGATTCCCTGATTCGGTATTGAACGATTTTGCTACCAGGTATCCGCAGGTCTGCTTTTGGTGTGTAGAGTGGTGGCTCCCTAGCCAGGCCAGAAACCGATCCTACACCAGGGTCCAGGCCCAGGATTGGATCGAGGGTGCCTGGTGGTGGTGCACGCCTTGGACCTGCGACGACTCGATGATTTCAGTGCCGGAATCTTGGATCTCTCGATCCCTCCCCTCCGAAGCGGGGATTCATCGACAACCGCCGCTTGGGGGATCGAGGGATCGAGCTTCGGGGACCTCGGCAGGCTGCGGACATCGTTATATTTGGGCCCCTTGGGGGCAAGTGTGTCCGCGTCCGCCGCCTGCCGACGTCCCCGCGGCTCGATCCCCAAGCGATGGTGTCCCCGCCTCGCACTCCCTGCCATCTAGCTGACAGTCCGGGGGCCCGAAACTGGCTCCAGACCGAAGAGGCGCCCAAACTTGGGCCCGATGTTTTGGAGCCTCCAGACATCTGGATACCCTCCCTCTCCCCAGTGTAATTTGGGACCGCACGATGGACGCGGCGCGTCGTTCCTCGATCGGGCGCTGCTGGAAGCGGCCCGGGCCCAGGGTTGAGTCGGGCTTGTCCCTCTACAGGGAGGAAATCCAAAAATAGTAAAACGAAATAGTCTGGGGACTATTAGTCGAGTATTTTTTTTGACCATTTGGGGGCATTTTTTGTATTTTTTTTTCCCCCGTCGAAAATCCCCCTGTAGGGGGACACGCCCGACTTAAGCCCAGGGTGCCCCCCAGCTTCCCCAGGGAGGCGCAGCTGGCCTCCGGAGCGCTCCTCGCGAGGCCCACCGGGCCCCAGGAGCCTCGCGCCATTGGCGCGAGGAGCCGGGAGCACCCTGGCCCTGGAGTTGATCGATTAGACGTAAGAGTGACCTTTCGCCGGAGCGGCCTTTGGTGCGGGCACAGGTGGGCCCCCCAGATGGCTGAAAACGAAGCAGGAGCAGCGGCTTGCGCGCCCAGGTTTGGTCCCCCCGCGGCCCCCAAAAAGCCGCGCACCAAAGGTCACTCTTACACAGGGTCACTCTTGCGTGTAGCCGAGTTGAGTCGGGCCTGTCCCTCTACCGGGGGAATGTTCAAGAATAGTCAAAAAAATAGTCTGGGGACTGTGTTTTGGGGGTCTTTTTGTCCCCTTTTTGGGGCACTCTTTTGGGGCATGTCTTGTCTATCTTTCGTCGAAGATCCCCCCTGTCTGGGGGACACGCCCGGCAGAAGCCTGGAGCGCTGCAGCGCCCGGCCGGGCCCCGCAGACCCCGCCGGGGCTGCCCGGCGGGGGCCGCGTTTTTTTTGTTCCCCTGCCCGGGGCGCAGGCGGCCCGCGCGGCGCCGGCGCCTCGACTCGCGACCTCGGCCGCGGGCGGCAGCGGGGATCAGCAGCCATCCGCCTTCCCGCCGCCGCCGCGCCGCGGCCGCCGACGGCGACGGCGACGACGGCGGCGGCGACGACGACGACGACGACGGCGACGGCGACGGCGATGGCGACGACGGCGACGACGACGGAAGCGGCGGCGGCGACGCGACGACTACGACGACGGCGACGGCGACGGCGATGGCGACGACGGCGACGACGACGACGACGACGACGGAAGCGGCGGCGGCGACGCGACGACTACGACGACGGCGACGGCGACGGCGATGGCGACGACGGCGACGACGACGACGACTGCGACGACGGCGACGATGGTGACGACGATTGCGACGGCGACGGCGGCGGTGGCGGCGGCGACGACGACGACGACGACGACCGCGACGACGTCGACGACGACGACGACGGCGATGGTGATGGCGGCGACGATTGCGACGACGACGACGACGACGGCGGAAACGGCGGCGGCGACGCGACGATAACGACGACGACGACGACGGCCACGGCGACGACGGCGATGGCAACGGCGACGACGACGACGGCGATGACGACGACGACAACAACAACGACGGCGACGACGACGGCGACGACGACGACGACGACGGCGGCGGCGGCGGCCACGACGACGACGACGCCCGCGACGACGACGACGGCGACGACGGCCGTCGACGGCGACGATGACGACGACTGTGACGGCGGTGATGACGACGATGATGACGACGACGGCGACGACGACGGCGGTGGCGGCGACGACGACGATTACGACGGCGGCGACGGCAACGATGACAACAACGGCGACGACGACGACGACGACGATGGCGACAACGACGACGACGACGGGGGTGACGTCGACAACGATGGCGACGGCGGTGACGACGATGGCGGCGACGATGACGGCGACGGCGACGGCGATGGCGACGACGGCGACGACGACGACGATAACAACAACGACGGCGACGCCGACGACGACGGCGACGGCGACGACGACGACATGTCGACGACGACGATGACGACGACGATTGCGGCGGCGGCGACGACAGTGACGACGACAGCGACGGCGACGACGACGACGACGATGGCGACGACGACGGCGGCGGCGTCGGCGGCGACGATTGCGACGGCAACGACGACGACGATAGCGACGACGGCGGCGGCGGCGCCGGCGACGACGACGACGACGGCGGTGGCAGCGACGACGACGACGTCGGCGATGACGACGACGACGATGGCGACGACGACGACGACGACGACGGCGGTGGCGGGGGCTGCGTCGGCGGCGACGACGTCGATGACGACGACGGCGGCGGCGGCGTCGGTGACGAGGGCGACGACGACGACGACCAAGGCGCCGGCAACGACGACGACGACGACGACGACGGCGTCGACGACAACGACGACGACGATGACGACGGCTGCGGCTGCGGGGGCGTCGTCGGCGACGACGCCGACGACGACGGCGACGGCGACGGCGACGACAACGACGGTGACGGCGGCGACGACGGTGGCGGCTGCGGCGACGACGGCGACGACGACGGCGGCGACGACGACGACGACGGCGACAGCGACGACGACCACGACGACAACGACGGCGACGACAACGACGGAAACTGCGTCGGCGATGACGACGACGACGACGGTGACTGCGACGACGACCGCGGCGGCGACGGACGGCGGCGGTGGCGGCGACGGCGACATCGACGACGACGAAGACGACGCCCGCGACGACGACGACGATGTCGGCGACGACGACGACGACGACGACGACGACGACGGTGGCGGCGGCGGCGGCGGCTGCCGCGACGACGACGACGACGACGACGACGACGACGACCGCGGCTGCGGCAGCGGCGTCGGCGGCGGCGGCGACGACGACGACGGTGACGGCGACGACGACGACGACGGCGAACACGACGACGACGACGATCACGACCACGACGACGTCGACGACGGCGACGGCGAGGGCGACGGCGACGACGACGACGGCGACAGCGACGGCGACGACGACGACGGCCGACGACGACGACGACGACGACGACGACGGCGGCGACGATGGCGACGGCGACGGCGACGACGACGACGACGACGACGGTGACGGCGACGACGACGACAATAACGACCACGACGACGACGGTGGCGGCGGCGGCGACGACGACGACGACGATGGCGACGACGACGACGACGGCGGCGGCGACGGCGACGACGACGACGACGACGGCGGCGGCGACGACGATGACGGCGTTGACGGTGACGGCGACGACGCCGACGACGACAACGACGGCGACGACGACAACGGTGACGGCGACGACGGCCGTCGACGACGACGGAAACGGCGTCGGCGATGACGACGACGACGATGATTGCGACGACGACCGCGGTGGCGACGGACGGCGACGGTGGCGACGACGAAGGCGACGACGACGACGACGACGACGACGACGACGACGGCGTCGACGGCGACGACGACTACGACGGCGGCGTCTGCGTCGACGACGACTACGGCGGCGCTGGCAACGACGACCACGGCGACGGCGACGACGACCACGACGACAGCGACGACGACGACGGCGGCGGGGGCGACGGCGACGACGATGACGGCGACCACGAGGACGACGGCGGCGGCGGCGGCGACAACGACGTCGTCGACGACGACGACGGCGACGGCGACGACGGCGACGACGACGACGACGAGGCCGGCGACGACGCCGACGACGGCGACGACGACGAAGACGACGACGGCGACGACGACGACGGCGACGACGACGACGGCGACGAGAACGATGACGGCGACGACGATGACGACGGCGGCGGCGGCGGTGGCGACGACGACGCCGACGACGACGACGACGACGACGACGACGGTGACGGCGACAATGGCGACGACGACGACGGCGGCGCCGACAACGACGACGACGACGTCGGCGATGACGACGACGACGTCGACGATGGCGACGGCGACGGCGACGACGGCGACGACGACGGTGACGGCGATGACGACGACGACTACGACGACGGTGACGGCGGTGACGACGTCGACGACGACGACGGCGACGGCATCGACGACGGCGACGACGACGGTGACGGCGGTGACGACGATGACGACGATGGCGGCGGCAGCGGCGCCGAAGACGACGACGACGAAGGCGACGACGACGGCGGCGGCTGCGCCGCCGACGACGACGACGACGGCGACACGACGTCGACGACCACGATGGCGACGACGACGACGACGACGACGGCGACGACGACGACGACGACGACGGCGACGACGACGACGACGACGGCGACGACAACGACAACGATGGGGGCGGCGGCGACGACGACGACGACGACAGCGACGGCGGCGGCGACGACGACGGAATGACGGCGACGAGAACGACGACAGCGGCGGCGGCGACAGCGATGACGACAACCACGACGGCGACGGCGACGACGACGACGACGACAAGTTTGACGTCGACGACGACGGCGGCGGCGCCGGCGGTGGCGGCAGCGACGACCACGACGAGGACGACGACCACGACGTCGATGACGACGACGACGTCGTCGACGGCGACGACGACGGCGGCTACGACGGTGACGGCGACGACCACGACGACGGCGACGGCGGCAGAGGCGGCGACGATGACGGCGACGATGACGGCGGCGGCGGCGGCAACAACGACGCCCTCGACGACGGCGGTGACGACAATGTCGACGGTGACGGCGATGACGACGACGACGGCGGCGGCGGCGTTGCAGACGTCGACGACGGTGGTGACGGCGACGACGACGACGACGACGGCGCCGACGACGACGACGACGACGACGACGGCGGTGGCGGCGGCGGCGGCGGCGACGACGACGACGACGACGACGGCGACGACGACGACGACCACGACGACGACAACGACGACGACGACGGTGACGGCGACGTCGACGACGACGACGGCGACGAGGACGACGACGACCACGACGACGGCGGCGATGACGACGACGGCGACGACGGCGTCGGTGACGGCGGTGACGACGGCGACGACGACCACGACGACGACGACGGTGACGTCGACGACGACGACGACGACAATGGCCGCGACGACGACGACGACGACGACGACGACGGCGGCGGCGCCCACGACGACGACGGCGTCGACGACGACGACCTCTTTGAGCGTCTGCACATGCTCTGAGCCTCTGGGGGGCCTTTCCAGAATTTCGGGAAGCTGGTCGTTACGGGGCCCAGGCACAGGTCAGGGCGAAGAAGTCATGATTTGCGAAAGCAGCTGAGCCAGCCCAGGCTTCAGCGATAGGCAATGTCCGAAGTCCGACGACGAAGCCTTTTGAGCCGCTGTGAGCTTAGCTCGGGATCTGAACAGGTGTCTGGTCAGCGCGCGGGTCGGCCGAGTCCCTTTAGGTGCTGCTTAGGAAACCCAAGTACTGGCCTGACTCACTGTGGTCCTGGGGCGGCTGTTCCACGGCTGATTGTCAGGTCAGTGCTTTGGTGGTTCCAGTGGCACTCAGGCAACTCCCTCTGTGCCCACCGCTGGCCTGGCTGTGCCCTGCTCGGGGGCGCCTCTCGGGGCCGCTGCTGGGCGCAGCTCGAAGAAGACCTCGCCGGGGCTGCTTCCAGCAGGCGTCTGGGTGCCGATTCCGAGCGAACGCGGATGTGCCCTTTTGGCCGAGATTTCTTTTTTTGCGCTGGTGCCACTCTGTTCCCAGAGACCGTTTTGGCTCCCGGCCGCCCGCCCCGCACTCCAGAATGGACCGTGCCCTCCACAGCGCCCTCCTCAGGCAGTGCCAGGGGGGGCCACCACAAGGGGCGTTCATCTCCCGGAGATCGAGGATCGAGGATATCGAGGATCGTGAGGAAGCCTCGGACGATCTCGGGCCTCCTGCGGGGCCCTGGGGGGCTCCTCGGGTGGCCCGCGGGGCCGGCCCGCCCGCTGCGGGAGCGCGTGGCCCCCCCCCCTCCCTGGCGGCGGCCCCCCCCTCGGCGCTGCCTGGCCCTCGCGCTGGTGCCGCCGCGCCCCCGCGCGCACGCCGCGGCCCCGCGCGCGGGCGCCGCCGCCCGGCGCCCCGCCGCGCCCGCCCCGGGCGGTGCGGCCGCCCCGGGCGCCCGCCCGCTGTGGGCGTCGGCTGCCGCGGCGCTGGCCGCGGGCCGCGGCCTGCGGCCCCGGGCCTCGGGCGCCGCGGCCGCGGGGCGCCGCGGCCGCTGGGGCGCGCGGGGCGCGCCCAATTCTGGACGCCCGAAATGGGTACGGAAAGAATGGGTACAATGCCCAACAGCAATTCCTTTTCATTTTGAACAGGACTCGCTGTCGGTGTCGCCGCGGCCCGTGTCCATTTGAGACAGAAGGCCGCCTGCCCGACAGCGGCCGCTGTTGGTTTGGGACAACATTTGCTGTTGGGCATTGTGCCCATTCCTTCAGTACCCATTTCGGGCGTCCAAACCAACGACTGCCTCTGAGAGGAGCAGAGGGGTCACGGTGAGCAGGACTCCCAGGGTGCACTGGGGGTGGGCTGCCGAGAGTCCCCCGAGAAGCGAGGGCCGCCGGATGCTCGGGAGACCATGGGGCGCATCCGGAGCCAATCCTGTCGTGACACCGCTCTCGTCCTACATCAGGAGGGGAAAAAACACACAGACACAATTAATCGTCGATTCCCCGGAAAATATGGGAAAATATGGGAAGTGGGCTGGAAGACAAAAACCCAGAAAATATAGGAAAATATGGGGAACAATTTTATTTGTGTGTATTTATTTGTGTGTCCCAGTTCCCCTTCACTACACTCGGGTCATGAAAAGATCACGACGGGCACTTTTTCGCCATCTTCGGCCTCTGGGGGCCCTCAGCGGGCCCCTGGACCGTCGAAACATGAGTCGGGAGGGAAAGCCGGTTGCGGGGAACGGGTCGAGATTTTCGGGGGCCGACGTCTTGAACACGTCATGGCGTCGGGGGTCTGGGAACGGGGCTCGGCGCTGACGGTGGTCAGCCAGAGCGCCAGATCCTGCAGGATCCTGCAGAGCCAAAGCTTGTCCGAGCCAGGTTTGGGAGCCGCCCGCTGCCCTGGAGGTGGCAGTGCGCAGCCGGGGCTGGGAAGCCCCGCCAAAGATTGCAGCGTAGTGTTTCGGAATCCGGCTGAGCCTGATTTGCGCTACACCTTAGGCGATGCTTAAGAAAACCTAAGTTTTCTGCCAGAGTCTCGGTTATGCCAGAGTCTCGATTATTACCTAATGTAAATCTTAAGATTTGAATAGAAATGATGGGTTTTTATTCAAGTTCTGAGACTGTGAATTTCTTAACCCATGATTTCTTAAGCATTTCGCAGGGTGTAGGCCTGGTTGATCAACGCCCGAGGTGCGGGCCGCCGGCAGCTGCCGCGGCCGCGCCGGGGGCGGGTGGCTCGGCGGGTCGAGGCTGTCAGGGGGCCACGTTCGGTGGTCGTCGGACCGCGCGCTGGTCCAGTGTGTGCGCGCGCGTGCGCGCGTGCGCGCGCTGCTCCGTTCGGCGCCGCCGACGCCGCGCAGCTCGCGTCGGCCCTTCTTACGCCGCCTGCATCGCGCTGGCGGGCTTCGGCGGGCAAGCACATGCGGGCGCGAGCGCACGGTCTGAGGATCGTCGACACGTGGGGTGCGATGCGATGCGATGCGACCACCGTTGCGGACAGCGTCCGGGCCCAGAGCAGACCAGGTGGGTGAGGCCATGGCCTCTAGGATCTGAGGCGCCTGGATTCATGCCGTGCGAGACGTGTCAAAAGCTGGGAGGAGAGGGGGAGGAGGAGGAGGAAGAGAAGGTCCCTGGCCCGGTGAGATAGGGAAACGACAAGTGACACAAACATACAAGCTCGGAGGTCCGCGCGGATTTCTCAGATCGGCGTTGGACCCCCCTCCCTGGCGCGCGGAGCGCGCCAGGGGCGGCGCCGGAGGCGCCGCCCGGGGGAGGGGGGGGGGCCCAGCGCCGACCCGAGAAATCCGCGCGGACCTCCGAGTTCTTACGTTTATGCCACTTCTTGTTCCCCTACGAGAGTCGAAACGTGGGGCCCCCACCAGCGATGAGTGGGCGCTTGGGGGGTCTACGGTCGGACTTCACTGGAGGAGGAGGAGGAGGAAGGAGGAGGAGGAGGAGGAGGAGAAGGAGGGGGGGAAGAGGAAGAGGAGGAGAAGGGAGGAGGAGGAGGAGGAGGAGGAGGAGGAGGAGGAGGAGGAGGAGGAGGAGGAGGGAGGAGGAGGAAGAGGAGGAGGAGGAGGAGGAGGAGGAGAGGAGGAAGAGGAAGAGGAGGAGGAGGGAGGAGGAGGAGGAGGAGGAGGAGGAGGAGGAGGAGGAGGAGGAGGAGGAGAAGGAGGAGGAGGAGGAGGAGGAGGAGGAGGAGGAGGAGGAGGAGGAGGAGGAGGAGGAGGAGGAGGAGGAGGAGGAGGGGGGGGGGGGAAGGGCTCCGAGGTGGCGCGCGTCGGTGCCCGATCGCCCGGGAGGGCCGAGGACTCTTCCGGGGCCCGGCGGCCCGCCCCGCCCGGGGAGAGCGGGCGGCGACCTGCCTGCCTGCCACGGGGGGCCCCTCGCCGATGCGGCGGCGCCGTGCCGCGGACTCTCCGGGCCGACGGTCCTAAGGAGGAGGAGGAGGAGGAGGAGGAGGAGGAGGAGGAGGAGGAGGAGGAGGAGGGGGAGGGGGAGGAGGAGGAGGGGGAGGGGGAGGAGAGGAGGAGGCCGACGGTCCTATCTCAGGGGGGGAAAATAAAACGACGCGAAGATCGGGACAAAATCAGGTTCCGAATCCCGAAAAGCGAACCCGAGTTAGCCCTGGCCCGAGTTACCCCTGATGATTCGGGGCTCTGAGACGCTGTGAGGGCCAGGCCCCGGCCTCGAATCCCGCAGCCTCGAGCTCCGAAGCGCGAGGCCTCCCGGCGCTTCCCTCGGCCCCCGGCGACCTCCCCAAGCCTCGCCATCCCCTCGGGCGCCCGCGCCTCGCCTCAAAGGGGCGGCCTCCGGGGGGGCGCCCGGATCCTCCCGAACATGGCCGCTGGAGGCCCGAGCGACGGCTCGAAAGCAGAACCAGACCTTGGAAAGCAGGGTCAGTTCCACTACACGCAAGAGTAACACGACGCGAAGATCGGGACAAAATCGGATCGGGATGACACGAAATCTCTGAGAATCGGCGGGTTCGGAGGATGTATTCGGCGCCGCGGCCGCTCCAGAGCGTTCCGGAACGCTCTGAGAGCGCTCCGGAACGCTCTGGAGCGATACATCCCGATCCTAGCCTTGTTTTAGAAAACGCACACAGACACAAGGAATCGTCGATCCCCAGGAAAATACGTGTGGGAAGATATGGGAACTGGGCGGGAAGACAAACACCCAGAACACATGGGAAGATATGGGGAATCTTTCTATTTGTGTGTGTGTTTTGTTGTGTGTCCTTGGGCCCTTCAGTATCTCCCTGCGGAGGGCCTCGGCAGGGGCACGGCCTGAGCCTCGGGCCTCCGCCTGAGCCTGGAGCCGTGCCCCGAGTGGCGGATTTGAGGGGCGCGGCCTGAGCCTCGTAGTCGGGCCGAGCGAGAGGGCCTGTTAGTCGGGCCGAGGGAAGTACGTATGGGGAGTCCTGCTATTTGTGTGTATTTATTTGTGTGTCCCAGGGCCCCTTCATGTGTGCACCGCACCGCGTTGGCCCATCCCGAGGCGTTGGCGGTCTTCGACCCAGGGGTGGCACGGCGCACAGCTCATCGGCCCTGTATCGGGCCGGACGAGAAGGGGGGGGATAGGGAAAGGGGGGCGACGAAATCTGCTGCATGCAGCTGGTTTCGGCCCCGCCGCCGGGCCCATTCCTCGATACACGGCCGCCTCCGGCGCCGGGAGGCGCCGGGAAAGTCAGCTAATTACGTGAGCTGATTCTCAGACCCCCCCTTCTTTGCTATCCCCCCCTTTCGCCCAGCCCGACTCAGGCCGCGCCCCTCAGCCGTTCCCCCCCTTCAGGCCGCTGGCGGGGACTTGTCCGCTCCGCCCGGCCTCGATGTGTCGGAGTTCCAGGTGCCGGTGCGCGGCGGCGCGCAGAGCGTGCGGCTGAGGCGGCTTATAGGAGCGGGCGGGCGGGGGGGGGGCGGTCGAGCCCCGGGCGGCATTCCTTGGGAGCCTTGAGCAGGCCAGCCACAACTGGGGGAGCTGTGGTATTTACCCCCCTGGGGGGACCCATGGACTTCGACACTCCTCTGGAGAGATCGTCGGTGCGATGGGTTAATTCTCCTAGGGGGGTAAGGACCACAGCTCCAGCAGTTGTGGCTGGTCGGTTGAGACGGGGGTCAATGCAAACGGGGGTCAGCCAGGGCGTCCGATCTTGCAGGATCCTGCAGGGACAGGGTCGCATTGACCTGGGCTTGGGTGCAGGATCCTGCAGGATTCTGCAGGATCCTTCGCATGGACCCGGGTTGGGGTGCAGGATTTTGCAGGATGCTGCAAGGCCTGACTTACCGTACCCTGGTTTGGAGTGACCCGGGTCAGAAGATTCCCGAATCCCACAGCCCGGCCCAGGTCCGCTCAGAATCGGTCCTGGACCCCTGCCGGGGTCCATCCTGACGCTGTTTTTCGGGCGGGTGGCAATGCGGATGGCCCAGATGGGGGGTGAAGGAAAGGGCCCTAAAGAGGCTCTTCAGGGCCCCTTCTGGGCACCAACTGGCTCCAACCGGGGCCTCTTGAGGGCCCCTTGTGGGCACCAGCTGGCTCCAAAAGGGGCCCTACAGGGCCCTTGGTAGGGCCCTTTACTTCACATCCCATGTTGGGTCACCGCCCATTACCGCCCGCCCGAGTTTTCGAAGCGGCTCAAGCCGTGGCTACGACGCGCCTCTGGGGTCGCCACGTTCGGGGCACGCAGAGCGCGTCAGGTGCGCGTGTGCACGTGACAGGACACATCGGGAAACGTGTCGGCCCCCACCACCCATGTCGAATACCAGTGCCCATAATTGTGTCTAGTGGGCCTGCGCGCAGCAGGTCATACGCCACCACTTGACAGCGATCGCGGGGTGGCCGCGCATGATCCGCATTTAGCCGCGAGGTGCATTGCATGGTTTTTGTCAGGGATGGTAGCCTTGCGCGCAGCAGACAATATGCTGACACCCCCGCCGTGCGTGACAAAAACGATACAAAGTGCTCGTGGGCTCCACGAACATGATTCTGGACCTTGCCCCAAGGAGTATTGTGTAAAGTTTTTCGACAGGGATGGTAGGGGGTGCCCATCATGCAGTTTCTTCTCATTGTTCCTTGTTGGCTGTCAGTCGCCTGGGGGAGGGGGGTATACGAATAGGGAACAGCGTTAAACCTTTCCCCCATGCTGGGGAATGAGGAATTGTAACAGAAATAAAACACAAGTTCGTTAAATCACCTACGCCGAGAGGGCTGGCGGGATTTCCGAGGCCGATCCAGCCGTGGCGACGAGAAGCCTCCGAGGTGCATCCTGACTCAGCTTTCGAGTCGGATCCAGCTGTGTCGGCACGAAGCCTCCGGGTAACCCAGTAAGGACGAGAAGCGCCAGGGAGGGCTGCCGTTGTTGAGAGCCCACGCTGCCACCGAGAACTCATCGGGGGAGGTACTTGGGCGGTGACACGCCCGAGCGTCACCCAGCACGGGGTGACGCTCGGGCGCGCCACCGCCAGGGGGTGGGACCTCCCCCGGTGGGTTGTCCGTGGAGGTGGTTTCTGCTTTTCCTCACTGAGTTGTCTCGAACTGGTCCTGCTCCGTCCGACAGGAGGGGCGAGCCGCGACCAGCCGATGGACCTGCCGCGCCTGCGGCCAGCGGTGCTGTTGCTGCACGACGGCCCTGGGCTCGCCAACGCCGCCAGCCTCCTGGAACCGCTGGCGTGGCGGCTGTGCCGCGAGGGGTGCACGTGTTTCCTTCCGGCGGTTCAAAGCGGGGCTCTTAGGGATGGGGTTTGAAAAGACGTGAGGGGGTCCCAGGCCGAGCTTGCACTGTCCGAAGGCTCTCGCTCTCTGGGGCACCACCCCGCAGGGCCCCGCCTTTGAACTGCCGATCCTTTACGACCAGCTGACGCGCGGCATGCCGAACCGCACCTCCATGAGGGCCAACGTGGGCGACGCCCAGGACGCGGAAAGAAACTCGGGGGCTGCGATCGGGGGGAAGTTTATGCACATGCTCGGGGGGGGGGCCTCCAGACGCCCACTCGTCGCCGATGGGTGCCCGATAGGCCCGGCCCGCCCCAGAGCTTGCGGTTTCGCCATCGAGGGCCCGAAGCCGATGTATCGGCGATGCATCGCCGATTCGGGATCGGTGTTCCCAACCCCCCCTCTGAGCTGGCCCCCCCTTTCGCCACGCCCCCCTGAATATATGACGGCATGGACAGAACTTTCGGGGGTCCGCGCGGTGCTTCGGAGCGCGCCGGGGGCGCCGCCGGAGGCGCCGCCAGGGGTGGTGGGGGGCGTCGCCGGCCCGAGAAATCCGCGCGGGCCTCCGGAAGCGGACGTTTCCTTCGAGAAGGATCGGGCGCCGCGCAATGGGGGGGTCATAAGTGGGGGGGTGGCGAGGGTGGTCCGAAAAGGTACCCAAACGGTACCTAAACGAGCCCCCTGGGTCTCTGGAGGGGCCCGAAAGGGGCACGACAGGGGACCTTTTCTGACCCCCCAATTTGTGACCCCCCCATTAAGCCACGCCCAAAAGGACGTCGCGCGCTTCATGTATGAACGCCTCGGGGAGTTCGAGATGCACGCCGTCGGCCACGGCTACGGCGGCGTGGTCATCATGGAGGCCCTGCTGCGGGCGGGCATCTGGGAGGATCGGGTCGGACGAAGGGGGGGAGGATAGGGCAAAGGGTGTGGTCGTTGGACATACTCCCGCCTCTCGCTGTCCTGCGCCTCGGTCTCACCTCCCTTGCCCTGCCGCTGCTCTGGCTCGCAGGGCCCTTGAGTTACTTGGTGCGCTGGCCGCGGGCGCGCGCGAGCCCCGTAAAAGGAAAAAGAACGTGCTCTCTCTTAGCACGGGTCCCCCCATTTGTACTTCGTGTCTCTTTGTATCCCATACAGTTACCCCCGTACATTCCACAAAGGGGGGGTGCGAAATCAGCTGCACGCAGCCAGTCTCGGCCCCGCCGCCGGCGCCTTGACAGTCCTGAGTCCTTCCACAACGCCAGCTTCAGTACGCTAGCCATGGGAACCCGCGAAGCCCTTCCAATGTTTCTAAACGACTGTGTGCGGCGCTACGGCGAGAGCCACATTAAGAAGACGGCCCACCCTCAATCCGCGAAGCTCATCGATCATTTGTAAGACGAGTGTGCGCGGCGTTACAGCGAAAGCCACATTTGACAATCACCCGGCTTCAATCCGTGAAGTTGTTGGGCTTTTTGAGACCAGTATACGCGGCGCTGCGGCGAGAGCCACACGCAGAAAACCACACCTTTGTTAACACTCAGGTGAAACGCCTGGCCTGCCCTTCCGATTGGCCTCAGGGTGCAGCAAGAAGGAATTATCTATAAGATAACGAAGCAGAAAAACAAGGGAAAGGCCCCTGGGAGGACACCGCCCGCGGCTTCCTCTCCGCACTCGAGGGCGGCCAGACGCCCCGGCTGCGCTCCGTATCGCTGCTGGGCACCCCGAGCAGCACGGGCGTGCTGCGCAGCGAGGCCCTGCGCCTCTTCCGCGCCGCGCTCAAGGATCGGGGAAACGCACGCGGGGGCCGGGAATAGGAGGTCGACGACGAAGAGGGAGGAGGAGGAGGAGGAGGAGGAGGAGGAGGAGGAGGAGGAGGAGGAGGAGGAGGAGGGGGAGGAGGAGGAGGAGGAGGAGGAGGAGGAGGAGGAGGAGGAGGAGGAGGAGGAGGAGGAACGGGCACACGAGGAGGAGGAGAAGGAGGAGGAGAAGGAGGATGACGAGGAGGAAAAAGGAATAGGCAGAGTAGGGGGACAAGGAGGAGGAAGAGGAGGAGCAGGAGGAGGAATAGAAATATGAGTTGGAATCGGACTAGGAATAGGAATGGGACATCGGATTCGGAGTAGGAGTAGGAATCGAACTAGGAATAGGAAGAGGAATAGGAATAGGAGTATGAATGGGAATAGTGCTCGGAATCGGAATCGGAGTAGGAGTAGGAGTAGGGATCTGACTAGGAATAGGAATCGGAATCGGAATAGGAACAGGAGTAGGAATAGGGGTAGGCGTAGAACTACAAGTTGGAAATGTGATAGGTTAGGAATAGGACTAAGAACAATAATATGGATATAAGTTGGAATTGTATTCGGAGTTGGACTAGGGATAGGTGGAGGAGGAGGAGGAGAAGGAACATGTAAACGAGGACAAGCAGGAGGAGGTGATGGGGAGGAGGAGGCGGAGTAACATCATGAGGATGTGGAGGATGTGTTGGAGGAGGAGGAGGAGGAGGAGGAGGAGGAGGAGGAGGAGGAGGAGGAGGAGGAGGATAAGGAGGAAGAGGAGGACGAGGGGCTCGATCCCTTGGAGGGGTGTTGCAGGCATTGGGCTTTTCCCGTATGCGTCAACACGGCCGCCCCCAACCACCTGCCGCGATTGCTGAACTGATGCTGCTGTTGCGTCTCTCTGGGTGTACCCAGCGCCACCGTGCGCTACGGGCACGAGCCCGCTTGGCATCGCCGACTGCGCCTGAGGCGCCAGCTGGCGAGGAATGTCAGCACCGCATATTTCAAACATACGGGTGTACATCAGAGTGGCACGAGAGAGACGATTTTGTTGCGACATGTGGGAAGCTGCCCAAGAAAGGCGGCGGGGGTCAATGGGCTCTCAGTCGTGCAGCTCGCAGGCGCTTTCTATTCCACCAGGACGTAGTTGGACGCGCGGGCAATGTAGTGCTTCGGTGGCTTTGAATAAAGATTGGTGGTGGCAGCGCGGGCGGCATTGGAAGGCGCCGAATCTGGTGGCATCAGATGATGCTGCTGGTTCCCCGTGGCGTGATGCGTCCATTTCGCTGGCGGACACTAAGCAGGCGGGTACAGAGACGTCGGCAGCAACCACATCATATTCAGCATCTGATGATCCCATCCATCGGGATACCAAGATTGCAGCCAGCGTGGCGAACAAGGTCCATCCGAAGGTATAGACGCCGCCCCACTCCCGGAGGTCCTTGGGGATATCTAGGCCAGGTTCACCCGCAATCAAAGGCAATAGGAAAAGTATCGACAGACGCAGGCGGACTACTTCACGGAAGTCGTGGACCAGAATGTATAGTTCAGGGGCGGCCACACCGACCCCTAGCTAACCATACCCTTGCGTAACGAGTTTTGCGTTTTCGAGGTCAATGCGGTTCGCGCGTGCGTTGGCTGCAGACTCGAGCAAAATGAATTGCCCACGCGCGAAGCGCTCTCGGGGCACGACCGGCGCCGCCCCAAAGGAATTCGCAAACAGAAGTCATGAAGTGCAGCAAGTGTGCCGCGCAGCTTCCTCGATCGAGTCGGAATGCGTGCTTGTTTGGCGGAATTGGCGAAGGAGCAATGGGAGCATCGCTGCCATTCTTGCGCGTGCGTCTACAATGTTTTCAGATGCGGCACCATCGCATCTGCATCTTGGGGCGCGAGCGGCTTCGCAACTAGAGGAAACAGATGATTGCCCGCTGACACTTTTCGGTGCTACTGTTGACTCGATCATCTTAACCACTCGCGTGCGTTTTGTGTTTGTCTCAGAATCAATGCTCGACAGTGGCCCCTCGCGGAAATTGCAGGGATTTGACAACAACTCGCCGTCGATTTCGGCTGACGCCCGGGGCCCCGCTTTCCTAGGTTACCGAGAATGTTAGGATATGCGGGGGTTGCCAGACGATTGATGCTGGCGGTCGGACTCCGGAGCTCGCGGTTTCCCTCGAGCGAGCTGGGCGAGCCCCCCCCCCCCCCCGAAGCCGCAACGAGGCTCCGAAAAAAAATGTCTTCTGAGGCCCCCAAAAGAGCTCCGAGAGGGCTCCAGGCCGACCCCCAGTGGGCCCCAGGTCAAGGTGCACGGTGCATCATGCAACCGCAATGGCATGGCGGGGGACGTTGTTGTTGAGCACGACGCCGCGCCGTGGGGCAGACGGCAATGCATGCCACATCGAGGAAAACCTTACCCTCTTGCTTCAAGGGAGCACGCGGAAACAATACGACGTAAAAGTGTGCATGCAAATGTCGCTTGCAGGAGCCTCCTTGGGACTCTCTCGGGGTTCTCTCGGGGCATCCTCGGGGCCGCAGGACAGCCCCAGCGCGGCCCAAGACGGCTCCAAGAGGGCACCGGCGTGGCCCGCGCAACGGCCCAAACTCATGTTGCACCATGCATCCTGATGCGGGCCCTCCAAACATACATGTATTTGGACCCCTTCTGATGGGTGCCCTCTGGGGCGTTCTTGGGGGCCCTCAATGGGTTCGAGGGGGCTGCGGGTGGGCCTCGGGGAGACCCCCAGGGGGGCTCCAGGAGGGCCCCGGATGGATCCCCAGATGGCCCAGAGCCAAAAAGCATTTTGAATATTGGATTCGGGCCCTCTTGGGGGGTGACTAGATTTTATTAAAGCCGCATTAGCGAGTTCTCGGTGACACGGGCTCCCTCCGGCTTCGGGCGGGTTTCAGGAAGTCTCGGAGAATGCCCCCACGGGGCATCAAGTGGACCCCGAGACATTCCTGAATCAGGATGCAGCGCGCATCCTAATTTTGGATTTTCTTGGTCCAGGCGGGGCTCTCCCGAGGTCCTCCTGTGGGCCTCACGGGGCCCACTTGGGGCTCCCTTGAGCCCTCAGGCAGGCTTCCAGAAATTGTTGGCGCTCCGCGTACCCCCACCAGCCCGTCCAAAAAATCACCAGGCGACTTGCCCTGATCATCAGGAGGAGCGATGAGGGTGAAGGGATGAGCCAGGCGGGAGGGGTGATATACAATAGCAGTTGAATACGAGAGTGGTCATGGACAGCAGTGTTCATATACGCAAGTGGTCGTCCGCAAGAGGCCCTCTTGGGTATCTCTTGGGCCCCCTTGGGGCCCTCGCGGGGCTCGCTGAGGGCCGTCTTGAGGCCCTCTAGGGGCCCTCTTGGAGCATTGCCCGGGCCCTCCAGGGCCTTCCAGTGCGATCCGGAGGGCTTCAAGCGGGCTCAAGACGGTTCCAAGAGAGCTTCAAAGTTTGTCAATATATTTGAAAGTTTGAGGCCCTCCTGAGGCTCTCTTGAAGCCTTCTTGAGGCCCTCCGAGATTGCATTGGAAGGCCTGGAGGGCCCCGAGAGGGCCCCCCCGAGGGCCCCCGACCAGGAAACCTCCGGGGGGGGGGTCGTCACGGTAGCCTCCGGTTTGGGCGCCCCCTCGTCACGGAAGCCTCCGGTTTAGGTTGCGCCCGGGCCCCCCCGAGCTCGTCACGGAAGCCTCCGGTTTAGGCACAAGTCGGGAAACAAGACAGACGGGCGGGGGTCCCGGGGGGGGTCGTCACGGAAGCCTCCGGTTTGGGGCGCGCCCAAATGATACCCTACCGCGACGAGCTCCGGGCCCGCACTTTCGAAATTTTCATTCGGGGATCCGCCCCGGGCGAGCCCCAAAAGACAGTCGCGCGGCCCCCGCAAGCCGCGCGAGTGCAGTTTGGGCCTCGCTGGGGGGCGGAGGGCAAGGTTTTGTCGCAGGTGCCGCGGGAGTCCAGGCCGGCTGGTCTTTCCCGATCTTCTCCCCGTTACTCCGCCGCCATCCTCTCCTCCTTCCTTACTCCTTCGTGTCTCTCCCTCCCTCGCCGTCCCCTCGCCGCTCTTCCCTTGCTCTTCACTTTGGCCTCTCGCCATCTCCCTCTTTCCATTCTGTCCACTTCTCCGCTGTCCTCACAACATCCCCACCTTCTCTGTCTCTCCTCCTTGCCCTCTTTTCCCCCCCCCGCTTTCCTCGCTTTTCCTCGCCCCCTCCCTCCCTAGTGCCCCTTCCCTCCCATCCCTCCCCCCTCGCATTAGCTCCCCTCGCCCGCATCGCCCTTGCCCTCGTTTCTTCCTCTCCTTCCCTGCCTCCGACATTCCTTCCCTCCCCCGCTCCCCCCGTATCTCTCCTACCTCCTCTGGCTCCTCTCCCACGCCCCCCTCCCTGTGTGCGTCTTTCGCCCTGTCTCCCTTCCCCCCCTTCTCTCCCCTCCCCCCTCCCCCCTTCCTCCCCCCTCCCTCCCTTAGTTCCCTCGCCTGGCGACGCGCTGCACAATGCACTCCGCCGCGAGGGCGAGCTGGGCCAGGGGTCGAGGAGGAGGGGGGCGGAGGAGGGGGAAGTTGAGAGAGGGCGGGGAGGGGGGGGGCGAACGGGGGCGGCAGGGGAGGGAAGGATATATAAAACATGTGGACGGGATATCAGGCGGAAATGGAGGGATGGGGGTTGCACGTGCGGTTTGTGCGGCATGTGCTGGCATGTTGCACCCAGGCATACTATTGGTTCCCAGTATTTGCAACTCATTGCCTCAATATGTGCAACGTACTGTGTTGCGTCTGTGGGGATGCGTGGCCAATGCCTTGAAACGTCCGCAGTCTTTCATGGGGCGCGTGAGCCTGGTCGCGCAGCACGTGCGTGCTCATGCGCCTGGCTCGGCACCGGATCCATACTTGCCAACGCAGACATGGGCGCTCTGTGATAGAGCCAAGCGTGGATCCTATGATATGTCTGTTTGTGCACCGTCGAGGCTCCCGATATGTAGCGGGCACGCGCTGTCAAAACCCCTCCACAGGAGGACCGTCTCTTTGGGCCATCATTGGCGCGATTCGCCATCCCTGCATGCGTATGCGTACGTCAGGGTGTGTGACGTTTCACTTGCTCGTCCATATACAAAATGCGTGGTGTTCCTTTGTCAAATTCCCGAAGTAGCGAAACGATTTATTTGTAATTCTGGTGTCGTGAGTGTGCCGATCACTCTTGAGAAATCGTTCAATGTTTGCCGGGTATGTTGTAAGACTGTTCAAACCCTGGCGGTCGTACTTCACCGCGCGCAAAGCATGCGACTGCTTCGTTGGGATATGTTCGTTTTGGGGGTGGTTGCGTTTTTTCCTAGCCGCCCAGGTTCAGCGCGCGCTTCGGCTCACCGACATCACGTGCGCACCTTGGAGCTCTGATTCGCATTAAGAAAGAGTTGCGCTACGCAGCGCATGGCCGAGGCGTGATATTTTGAATGATAAACGCCCGTGCCAGCGCAGACGCGTCGCTCTGGCCGGCCACTGTTGGTCGCGCCATTCGAAGGCAGCGCGTGGATTTCATGCGCCGTTGACGTTCCCCGATGACTGTCCTTGGGCCGTGCTCCTTATCTTGGGTCGTTCTTTCTGCCGGCCAGGCGTCGCGACTTCTGCCCGCGCTGGCGCTTTCGTTTACGTTCGTCCCCGAAGCGCTTGACTGGTGCAGTGGTTCCCAAAACGTCTCGATTTAATTGTCTCTCCGCATGCCCCTGGGACCGCGACCCGGTCTTGCGAGAGCGACGCTCTCAGGAAGGATCTCATTCGCTCCCTGTGTTTGCGCACTTCCGCCTTCTTTGAAAAAAGGGCATGGTTTGGTAGGGGTCGGTTTGGCCGCGCCCGAATAGTGCAGGTCAGGTCGAGCCCGAGAGGTTAAAGCTGGAAGAAGCTGCTATGACTCGAGTGATGTCAGATATTGTCAACTTAGACTCGAGTGATGGCAGATATTGTCAACTTGGAGCGCGAGCAGACGGAGTAGCTGGCCAACGCCAGGGGTGAGCAAGTGAAGCCGCCAGAAGTCAAAGTGGTCAAGAACTTCAAAGAGCCGCAGCAGACTCTTCTCGATGGGCCAGTCGGCAGCGAGCGACCCGAACTTGGCGAACGACTTCGCGGTCTTCGCCAAAGCGCTGAAGCGCCACGCGGCGCAGCCAGCATCTGCGCCAACCCTTGCCGCCGCAGGGGCCGAGAGCCAGTTCGGCCTCCAGCTGCGGCGTGAGGTGGGGCCCCAGCGAGAGGAGCTGCTGCTGCCGCGGCCGCGCTCCCAGAGGTTGCCCTGGCGGTGGTCGAGGCCCCGAGCGGGCCCTCGTCGGGCCCGCTCGGGGCCGCGGAGGGAGGGGGCGCGGCCATGGGCCATGGTAGCGGGGTCCCCAGGATCCAGGTCGAAAAATCCAAGGGGGGGCGGCGGGGCGGGGCAAGCGGGCGGAGCCGCCCCCCCCGAGCAATCATACCCAATACAGCGCCCCCAGCCGGGCTTCCCCAACCCCCTAGGGGCGCGAGCAGGTCGACTTTCGAGATCTGCGCCGTCCGTGGATCAGCTTGGCCCGCCATCGAGGGTTCCTCGAAGTCTGGCGAAGCGCCCATCGGTTTTCGTTGTGGAGCACAAGCGCAATGCAGTAGGTACTTTGGAAATCCGCTGTGGGCCCATCCAGAGTGAGCGGGCCTCTTTCGACCTGGCCCCCTTGTCTTCCGGGGCCCGCTGCATGTCCAAGTGGCGGCGCGTGCGTCTTGACCGGGGAAGGGTGGAACCTCCGTGTGGCACCCCGCAATCTTGGCGCCTTGCCCCCGTGGGGCGCTCTCAGGCCAGCCGCAATTGGGGGGGCTGTGGCCATTAACCCCGCTGGGGGGCCCATCGATTCCGACGCCCCTCTCGAGAGATCGTCGAGGCGATGGGCCCCCCCCAGGGGGGTGAGGGCCAGAGCTCCCCCAGTTATGGCTGGTCGGACTCTTGCGCGCGTGAGATTGGCCGCCCGACGGGAGCAATCATATCTGGGGGGCGCAGCCCGGGGGCGGGGGGGGCCGCCCATCGCGGGCGCGGGCTTCGCTTGAACCCGGCGCTTCAGATGGGGCCCGGAACCCCGGGCGTCTTGGAGGGCTGATTGTTCGACCTGGTGCCGGGCAATCGCAGCTCGATGATCGATCCATTCACATGCGCTAGAGCACGTCCGAAATTCTCCGCGCCTCGCGCCCTGCCCGCGAGGGCCGACGGGAAAAGGGGGCGAAGGCGCACATCTAGGGAAACAAAGCGAGCAACCGGGATGAACCGAGAGATCTCCGGGGGCAACGGGGCGGCCTTGGAAGGCCTCTCCAGGCCGCCCCTGGGGGCCGCGCGGGGGCGAGGGGGAGTGGGGGGGGACAAGCTAGGTGCGCTCGCATCATATATGACGTCCTACCCCTCCCTCCCACCCCTTACCACGGCGCTGATTTTCTCTATCCGCGGACGCGTGTCGTAGCGGACCTGTGGCTCCGCGCGCGCGTGCGTAGTGGGTGGTGGCGCGCGTGCGTGCGTGCGTGTGTGCGTGGTTGTGGTGGTGGTGGTGGTGTTTTTTGCTGGTGCTGGTGCTGGTGGTGGTGGTGGTGGTGGTGGTGGTGGTGGTGGTGGTGGTGGTGGTGGTGATGGTGGTGGTGGTGGTGGTGGTGGTGGTGGCGGTGGTGCGGCGCGGTGGTGGCGGGCGGATGGGCGCGCGAGAAAGAGGCCCGCGCTGGGGCGAGAACGCCATCCTGAACGACGGAGGCCAAACACCGATCCGAAAATGAGGCCCACGCTGCAACGGGAGCACGATTCGGAACGATTCGGGAGCAGAAATGGGGCCGGCGCCTCAGCGAGACCAGCCTTTTTCCTTACCTAGGCTCTGCCTGGAAGGGTTCTTACTCTCTAGCTTAAATGGGGCCGGGCAGTGGAAAGCGCCCCGGGTGGTCCCCCCAGTCCCCGCCCCGCGGTTCCCCCCAGTCCCCTGGGAGCTTTAGCTTTAGCTTTAGCTTTAGCTTTGGCTTAGCTTTAGCTTAGCTTTAGTTTAGCTTCAGCTTAGCGTTTCACTTAGCTTTTCGCTTAGCGTTTAGCTTAGCTTTAGCTTAGCTTTAGCTTAGCTTTAGCTTAGCTGTAGCTTAGCTTCAGCTTAGCTTTAGCTTAGCTTTAGTTTTAGCTTTAGCTTAGCTTTAGCTGTTGCTCAGCTTTAGCTTAGCTTTAGCTTAGCTTTAGCTTAGCTTTAGCCTAGCTTAGCTTTAGCTTAGCTTAGCTTAGTTTGGCTTTAGCTTAGCTTTAGCCTAGCTGTGGCTTAGCTTTAGCTTAGCTTTAGCTTAGCTTTAGCTTAGCTTTAGCTTAGCTTTAGCTTAGCTTTAGCTTAGCTTTAGCTTAGCGTTTCTGTTACTACTAATGCTGCTTTCCTAGGGGTTCCAACTCCTTGGTAGGGTCGCACTGGGATATTTTTTCTGTTTCCCGGAATCCTGTGTGTGTGTGTGTGTGTGTGTGTGTGTGTGTGTGTGTGTGTGTGTGTGTTTTGGTTAAATATATATATATATATATATATAAAAAAAACACTGGAACGCGGGGGGGGGGGGTCGGCCACTCCCAGCGCGCCATCAGGGGAAGAGGGAGAGTAGTATTCATATTGAATAATTGTAGAGGGGTGGGGATGGTGGGGTCCACAGAGTGCGATTTCGGCCCCCTCCCAGGAGCCTTCAAAATCGCCTCTTGGGATTCTCCTGGGGCTCTTTTGGGGGGGTCTTGGAGCTCTCTTGAGGCTCTTTTATTGGTCTTGGGGCCCTCTTGGGGCTTTTTTGGGCCCTCTTGGGGGCCCTGGGAGGCTTCTTGGGGCCATCTTGAAGGCCGCCAATCAAAGGGGGAGATGGCGCAACGTTCAGCCCCCCCCAAAAAAAAGAAGCCACAATGCGGCCGAAACCTTAGTGCAACTGATGATTTTGGCTTCCTCGCCGAGGCCGTTGCGGGCGCCCTCATGCCTCGCGGAACCCATCGAACAAGTCCCGGGGAGGGGGGCGGGGGAAGCCCCTCCCCCCCCCCCTCCCCCTCGGGGAGACCACCTCGCCCAGAGGAATCTCGTTGGACCACCTGCGCCCAGAGGGCTGGTGGGATCCCATGTTGATCTCTGGGGGCAGGGGCATTTCGCGGCTGCGCCTCGCGCGGGGCGCCGCCCTGGATGCCGAGTTGAGGGCCCGGGCCCGCGTCGCCCGATCCGTTGAACCGTTTGAGTCTCGTGCGTTCAAATTTGAATACTTAGACGCAGCGAAGCGCAGCCCGGGCAGCCCGGCGCTCCGAGGCCTTCGAGGGCGGCGCTCGCGAGGCGCGCCCGCGCGCGAAGCCGGCCCCCGATGTGAACGGGGGCGACGATTTGAATGCTGGAGCTCGAGGAGTCGGGCGCGATCGCCGCAAGCCCCTGCGCGCGGCGGCCCGCGGCGCGGCGGTCGCGCGCCGCGCCGATCTGCGCGGCCGCGCGGAGCGCGCGGGCCCCGGCGTCCCCGCGTCGGCCTCCGGCCGCGCGCTGGCCGACGTCGAGGCCGAGGGCCCTCGCCGGCGCGCGCAGCTTGGCCCTGGCGAACCCGCGGCCAGCCTCGCGCGGCAGGGCTGGCGGCCAGCGCGGGCGGGCGAGGCCGTCGGTCCTCTTGCTCGGGGGGCCGCCCGGGGGGTCGGCCCAGGGACTAACGCGGCCCAGCGCCGACGGGCTGCGGTGATCGCCGTCGTCCTGGACTGCCTCTGGCGTGCCCGTCTGGACGGGGCGACGTTTCCCGCCGTGGGCCGGGGCCCGCGTGGCGAGCCACCCGAGCGGCGACGCGCCGTCGCGTGCGCAGCCCCCGCAAGTTCGCGCGCGGGCCTGCCCCCCTCGGCGCGGCGCCGCGAGAGGTCGCAATATATTGTGGCCCCCCTGTGGCCTGCTGGGCTTCGCGGCTCCCGCGAAGACGCCGGCGTCGAAGCGGAGGGCGCGTCGCCGTCCGAGGCGGGGGCGCCGGGGCGCCTTCCGCCCTCGGCGCGGGCGTCGTCTTCGCGAAGGCGCACGAGGACGTTGCCGTCAATCCGGTGATTGAGTTCGACGGCCGCGAGCATCGCCACCCCTGTTTGTCGCTTCCAGGCGGGCGCGAGCCGCGTGCGTCTCGGGCAGCCGCGCGGCGGTGCAGCGCGGCGCCGCCGTCGCGAACGGGCAGGTCCTGCGGCGCGCGCGCGGCCTCTGCGCAGCCTCTGCAGCCGCCGCGCCTGCCGCCGCCGACGCCGCCGCGGCGGCGGCCAGCCCCCTCGCGCCCCATTCGTGCGCGACGCTCGCCTTGTCTTTATTCCTCGATTGGCGTTCGGGGTCTATCGACGCCTTCGAGCTTTGGCTCGCGGAGCATTCGCGCGTCGTCTTGGCCGCGCCATGCCGCGGCGGGTTTCGAGCACGCGGGTTCTTGCGATCTCCGGCGCAGGGCTGAGCGATGCTGGCTTCTCGAGCGTCCGCGTGCATGCCATTCTGGGCATCCAGGCCCCGCGCCCGCGCCCGCGCCGGCGTGCTTTCCCGTCGAGAACCTGGGGTGTGGCTAGGCAGCGGAAGCACGCCGAGTCTCCCCCGCTCTGCCCGCCGCTGCCCCGCGCCCTAGTTCTGGCGACGGTTTGTTTCAGCTTGCTCTGCGACTTGCTTCTCATGGCAGCCCTTCTGCCGAGGGTTTCGCCATGTCCCTCCGCTCCGGCGAACTCCTGGCCGCCCGCCGCCGTGCCCTCTTGCTGCCCGGCGATAGGTTGGAAGCCAGTGGCGATGCCTTCCTCGCTTTAAATGGCGCCGAAGATCCGCCTCTCCTATCCGGCGCGCTGCGCGCCCGCTGCTCCGATGGGCGATGGGTCGTCTGAGAGGCCCCCAGCCAGGGCCAGTGTTCCCGCGCTTGCATTTCACCGATCCGCTTGCGCGAGCGGCATCTGCATTCGGTGGAACCGTTTGCTTCTGGCTATGGGCGTCTCGTTATCCAGCGCGGCCCGCGGGCTGAACCGCGCGCCTGCCTGTCTGTGTGGTTCCGGGGCAGCGGGTTTCCACGCGGCCGCGGAAGACGTTCCTCGCGTCTTCTGGCGCGGCCGCTGGCGCCGCGCCTCCTGCGCTGAGCGCTGTCTCCAAACCGCCGCCGCTTCTCCCGTCGTGCCTGCCCTTCCGTCGTTGGCTCGCGCGCGCATTGCGTGCTTCGCGGCCGCTAGCGACTCCACGCAATTGCGGCCGCCCGCCAACGCTTTGCCGCTCCGCGAGAGCTTCGCATGGGCTTCGAGCGAGTGCGCGCGCAGTGCGCACTCGCGCACTGAGCGGCGTCGCTCTTCCCGCGCGCGCCTGAGTTTTCGGCTGACTTGATGGGGGACCCAGATTTACACACCTCCCCCCGTTCAATATATTTCAACACATAAGATACTTGGGAACATCTCATCGGACCCCAACTCCAGCCGCAACGAAACGCGCCAGTGCTAGAGGTCGTGGTCGACGTCGAGGTTGGGCGGAGTGCACTTGTTGATGTGCGTACCCAATCCTGGCACGAATCGCGATGGTAAGCGCAGTACTTTCACTGGCCATGCCGTGACGATGATGCTGATGGCGATATGATGGTAATGCTGCTGATGATGATGCTGAGGATGATGATGGTGAGGCTGATGATGATGGGGATGCGGATGAGGATGGTGATGGTGGTGGTGGTGGTTATGATGATGATGATGCTGGTGATGATGGTGCTGATGATGATGGTGGTGGTGGCGTCGGTGGCAGTGTTGAAATGCTGCTGCTGGCGTTGCTGCAGCTGATGGCGGTGGTATGGTGGTGGTGATGGTGGTGAGGACGAGGGGTAGGAAGAGGACGACGACGACAACCACCAGGAGCAGGATGACGAGGGTGGGGAGGAGGATGAGGAGGAGGAGGAGGAGGAGGAGGAGGAGGAGGAGAACGGGGGAAGTGGAGAAAAAGAAGAAGCGGAGCAGGAGGAGGAGGAGCAGGAGGAGGAGAAGGAAGATTATGATGATAATGTGTACAAGTGGAGGGGGCGGAGGAGGAGGCGAAGGTGTATGATGATGATGATGATGATGATGATGATGATGATGATGATGATGATGATGATGATGATGATGATGATGATGATGATGATGATGATGATGATGATGATGATGATGATGATGATGATGATGATGATGATGTGATGGTGATGCTGATGCTGATGATGATGATGATGATGATGATGATGATGATGATGATGATGATGATGATGATGATGATGATGATGATGATGATAATGATGAAAGAGGAAGAGGGGGCAGGAGGAGGAGGAGGACGAGGACGAAGAGGAAGGAGGAGGAGGAAGAGGCGAAGGACGAGGAAGAAAGGGAGGAAGAACAGGAGGAAAACGAGGAGGAGGAGGAGGAGGAGGAGGAGGAGGAGGAAGAGGAGGAACCCAGTTACCCCGCTTTTTGGGGAACTCCCCTGCGTGGCTTCATCCCTCTACTATCTCCACAAATCGCCTAGTTTGTAACAGCCTCCCCCAGAGGCAACTGCCCTTGGGAGGGGGGGGGGCTGCGTTGCATCCAACACTGGGAAAACAGCGTCAGGGGGACGTCATCGCTTCCGCACGCACCAAGTAGGCGATAGGTCGCCACCAGGCCCCACAGGACGAGGGAAACATTCAAGCGAGTTCCAGGAGGAGGAGGAGGAGGAGGAGGAGGAGGAGGAGGAGGAGAAGGAGGAGGGGAAGGAGGAGTTGGAGGAGGAGGAGGAGGAGGAGGAGGAGGAGGAGGAGAAGGAGGAGGAGGAGGAGGAGGAGGAGGAGGAGGAGGAGGGGGAGGGGGAGGGGGAGGAGGACAAGCTAGGTGCGCTCGCGTCATATCTGACATCCTACCCCTCCCTCCCATGCCTTACCACGGCGCAGATCCCCTCTCTACTCGCTCAGTCGGATGTCGAGCAGGGCAATGATCCCGAAAGGGTACGCGATGAATTGTAGAGCACGGCATGGCATGGCGTAGAAGAGCACCGCAAAGCGTAGTATCAACCTAGCATTGCATTGCATGCCATGGCATGGCACGGGAAATGACGCCAGCGCTGCAGCGGGAGCACGAGTCGAAACGAGCGGAAGCGCGGAAATGAGGCCAGCGCTGCAGCGGGAGCACGATTCGGAACGAGCGGAAGCACGGAAATGAGGCCAGCGCTGCAGCGGGAGCACGATTCGGAACGAGCGGGGCCCGAAAATGAGGCCGCGCCTCAGCGAGAGCAGCATTTTGGAAAAAAATGCAGGCGAAAACCCAACTCCGGGGAAACCTGTGTAAAAAAACATACGCGGGGGGGGGTCGGCCACTTTCAAACCGTCATCAGGGGAAGAGGGAGAGTAGTATTCATATTGAGTAATTGTTTGAGGAGAGTAGGAGGAGGAGGGAGGAGGAGGAGGAGAGGAGGAGGAGGAGGAGGAGGAGGAGGAGGAGGAGGAGGAGGAGGAGGAGGAGGAGGAGGAGGAAGGGAGGAGGAGGGAGGAGGAGGAGGAGGAGGAGGAGGGGGGAGAGGAGGTAGGAAGGGAGGAGGAGGAGGATGGTCAAGCGGGGCCAGCCGGCCAGCCTGTCCGCTCTTTCCAGACCAGGTCAATTTCCCTGCAGTTTTTCCTGCCCTGACGGCTGTTTCGGACCCGCTCTGGCCCCTGCCAGTTTTGTACAGCTCCGGCTTTTCCACTTGTTCCAGTTTCCCCATGAGACTCGAGTTTGCCAGGATTCGGGTGTGCCAGCGCTTTTTGATGGATCCGCTTTTTGATAGCCCGGTGTTCATGCGATGTCTGCGGCGGGAGCTCGCGCTAAACTTCAGGCTAGGTCCCGCCGTTTTTTCTGATGGCCTCCCCCGGCAAAGTGTAGTCTCCCAGCCAAGCTCGAAACTTGCATCTCCCCAAAAAAAGGACAGCCAGCGCGACGAGGGTGCGGCGGAGCGCGAGTTTTGGGAGCGCCACTTCAGCTCCGGGTCCTCCCTGGTCGCTGAGGCGTACATGCGCGCGGCGTGGAAGCCGTGGGAGGATTTCCCGCTGCGGGGCCGTCAGGAGGGGAAAAACACACAGACACAAATACTCGTCGAAGCCCAGGAGACTGGAAAGTATAGGAAGTGGTTGGGAAGATCAACGTTCAGACTATGGAAAGATATAAGGAACCCGGGGATCAGTGTCTATTTGTTGGAGAAGCCTTACGGCCGTTGCCGCCGACCCTGAACGACGACGACGACGATCAATACACCGACGACGACGACGACGACGACGACGACGACGACGACGACGACGACGACGACGACGACGACGACGACGACGACGGCGGCGGCGGCGACGACGACGACGACGACTACGAGTGCTCTCGGAGGCCTCTTGGGGGTAGTTTTGGGGCCTGTTGGGAGGCGCTTGGGGGCCTCTTGGGAGCCTCGTGGGGGCATCTGGGGGCTTCCTGGAGGTCTCTTGGGGGCCTCCTGGGAGCCTCTCAGGCCGAGGGCTCGAAATGTCCGTTCGGATCCCCCGCCTGGGCTCGCTCTCGGAGCCGTCTTGGGGCCCTCTTGGGTCGTTTTGGGGCCCGGGAGGCCTCTCGTGCGATCTTGGGGGCCTCTTGGGCTGTCTTGGAGCGTCGGAAAATTGATAAGACGAGAACGCCAACATCTTTCAAACACTCAAGGCGAATCCGTAGTGCTTGCCCCTTTGGGCACTCTTGGGAGTGCTCTTGGAGGCCTCGTGGGGCGTTTTGACAACCTCTTGAGTCGTCTGGAGGCTATTCTAGCGTCTTGGACCAGTAGTTCGGCGATTCGGGGCCCTCGAGGACCTTCTTGAGGGCCTCTCGGGGCTCCAGTCGCGTCTTGGGGCTTGTCTTGGCCCCAGAACCACCCGAGGGGGATGCGCATCTGGGTTGGGACCCACCCCCTGGGACCCACCCTCTGGGCCCCCCCCCTGGTGGGGAAGGGATCAAAGGGACGGGGCCTCCCTTCGAGTCAGCTACGACGTTGCTCAATGTCGCTTTGGCTGGCGCGCTTAAGGAGGAGGGCCCAGGGAAAGGAGACGGGTGACGACGGAGATGACGACTGACGGAGACGACGAGCAGACGACGGAGAGAGACGACGACGGAGACGACAAGGAGGCGACGGAGCCGACTCGACGACGACGACGGCGACCAACGGAAGGGCGCCTTCCACACGCCGACAGGGTCGGCGGATTTTGTGCCATCTATTTGTGTCCCTGGGCGCCTTGCGTAAGGCTGGGAGATCAGCCGCCACGAGATGGAGAGCCGCTACGCCGCGGCCTCCTCCGGCGCGCCGCTCCTCTGCGTGCGCGGCGAGAGCGACTTCGTCACGGACGCGTGCGTGGACGGCTGGCGGGGCGTCGACTGCCCCAGGCTCCCGGGGCTGTTCTCCGCGGAGCGCGACCGCGGAGCAGCAGGTACGAGCCACGTGTAGGTGTTCGAAGTTCCGCGCGGACCCCTCGGGTCGGCGCTGGCTCCTTCCCCTGGCTGCGCCATTGGCGCCGATGTAAGGAATCCGCGCGGACCTCCGTGGGCTTATAGATGTGTTTATATATATACACACATATATATATACGTATATCTATATGTATATATACATATGTATGTGTGCTTGTGCCGACTCTTCCCCCTTCTCTATATAGAAGGTCGTGGGTCTCGCCGACAGTGTCCCATCGCGCCATGCCGTTACGGGCCGCACCGTCCCCCAATAAGGCCCCCCCTCTCCCTTTTGTTCCCGTCTGGTGCGCTCGCGGTCCAGGGACGGGTGGCACGCGTGGAATGGCGGGGGGCAGGGCCGCGCTTGACCCCGTGGACAAGGAGAGGGGGAGGAGACCTGGGGAGGTGGGGGGTGGTGCGGGGTGGGACCGTGGGAGGTGGGGGTGAGAGCGCGGGAGGGGAGGGAAGTAAGGAGGAGGAGGAAGGAGGGAGGAGGAGAGGAGGAGGAAGGGGGAGAGGGAGGAGGAGGAGGAGGAGGGGAGGAGAGGAGGAGGAGGAGGAGGAGAGGAGGAGGAGGAGGAGGATGAGGAGGAAGAGGATGAGGAAGGGAGGAGGAGGAGGAGGGAAGGAGAAGGAGTGATGAGGACTGTGATGAGCAGAACAAGAAGAAGGAGGGGAGGAGGAGGAGGAGGAGGAGGAGGAGGTGGGGAGGAGGGAGGGAGGAGGAGGAGAGGAGGAGGATGAGGAGGAGGAGGATGGGGAGGCGGAGGAGGGAGTAGGAGGAGGAAGGAGGAGGAGGAGGTGAGGAGGAGGAGGAGGATAGGAGGGAGGAGGATGGTATGAGAGGGGAGAGGAGGAAGGCCCCCAGTCCTGAGTTGCAACCGCGCGAACAACATAACGCCTGGAGCCTTAGACCCAATCCTTCTGCGGCGTTGTTCGAGCTGGATCGATCTGTGATAGTCATGGGGCACGAAGCCAGACGAAAACGCCTGGCGTGAACCAAAAAAACAACGCCCGTATCTCAGGGTAGGAGGGAGGAGGAGGAGGAGGTGGAGGAGGTGGAGGTGGAGGTGGAGGTGGAGGGGGAGGAGGAGGTGGAGGAGGAGGAGGAGGAGGAAGAGGAGCAGAGGAAAAGATAAGGAAGAGGAAGAGAAGGAGGAGGAGGTTCTTGTGCTCTCACCTCCCAGGTTCCGGGGCCTGTTCACGGAGCACGTTGTCGTGGGCTGCGGCCACAACGCCCAGCTGCAGCAGCCGGACTTGTTCGCTGGGGTGCTTCACGAGTGGCTGTGCGCTGTGGAGGCGGTGGCCGTGGAGTAGAGGCTCAGCATCGTCCAACCGATCCCCATTCTCATTGGGCCATGGCATATTAGCCCCATTGGGCCGTGGTATCTCAGCCCCCATCCCCATTGGGCCACGTTATCTCAGCCCCATCCAACTGATCCCCATCCCTGGTGATGGTATCTCGCAGATAGGGATCGGCCCCACGAAACCCGAACGGAGCAGCACCATGTCCCCACCCAGGGGGGGGGTAGTTTGACCAATGGGGCGGAGGTCATACAGTCAATGCGCGTAGGAAGGACGCGTGCCTTTTCTGAGGTACCCTTGTGTCCTTGCCTCTGCGGCCCGTCCTTGGCCGTTTTCACGGGTCGTTCGTCGCCCAAAAATCCCAACTTCGGCCTCCAAGGGTTTTGCGTCCTTACCGCCCGTCCTTACTATGCGTGGTCGCTGTGCCAGTGGAATGTGATGAGCGCGTTTTCCACCACCACCACCATAAGTTGGATGGGGCGAAGAGGAGGAGGAGGAGGAGGAGGAGGAGGAGGAGGAGGAGGAGGGAGGAGGAGGAGGAGGAGGAGGAGGAGGAGGAGGAGGAGGAGGAGGAGGACCCCCCCCTCCAACTTATGGTGGTGGTGGCGGAAAACACGCTCATCAGAATGGGTATCTGTGAAGCGATGCACAGAGGCGCGGCCGCCTGCGCCCAGGTTGGAGCAGCGGAGCGACCTGCTGCAGGAGGGAGAGCGCACCGACACCGCTGCCCTCGCCTCGCCTTCGGCTTGTGGGGCCTCCGGGGAAGCCCTCATCGCCAATGCTGGGTTCGCGTCGCCTCCTCCTCCTCCTCCTCTTCAGCCTCCTCCTCCTCCTCCTCCTCCTCCTCCTCCTCCTCTTCCGCCTCCTCCTCCTCCTCTTCCTCCGCCTCCTCCACCTCCTCCTCCTCCGCCTCCTCCTCCGCCTCCTCCTCCGCCGCCTCCTCCTCCTCCGAGGCCGGAAGTGTAGTCCGAACACCCCGGGAAAAGCCTGGAGAGTAGCGGTATCGGTATCTTGTGCTTTTACCAGGGTCGGAATAGTTTACCGACTTGTTCAGGTCGGCCTTCTCCTCCTTTTCCCTCCTCCTCCTTCTCCTCCTCCTGCACGACGTTGCTTGCCAAAACGTTTCAAAAACGTTTCTCCTCCTCCTCCTCCTAATCCTGGACGTCAATCCACAGTGCGAGTGGTTGAACGATTTGCGCGCGGTCGATCCCGTAAAGTACGATGATGACGATGACGATGGCGATGATGCTGACGATGACGATGACGATGACGATGACGATGACGACGATGGTGATGATGAGGAGGAGGAGGGCTGTGATGATAATGATGATGATGATGATGATGATGATGATGATGATGATGATGATGATGATGATGATGATGATGATGGTGATGATGATGATGATGATGCTGATGATGATGATGATGATGATGATGCTGATGGTGCTGATGACGGTGATGGTGGTGGTGGTGGTGATGATGATGGTAATGTTAAGCATGATGATGCTGATGATGATATTAAATATGACGATGATGGTAATGGTGGTGATGATATGGATGATGATGATGATGATGATGATGATGATGATGATGATGGTGATGATAATGGTCCTAATCGCAGACGTCATTCCACAGCGCGAGTGGTTGAACGATTCGCGCGTGGTCGATTCCGTAGCGTGATGATGATGATGATGATGATGACGACGATGACGATGACGATGACGATGATGACGATGACGATGACAATGGCGACGATGACGATGACGATGACGATGGCGAGGGCAACGACGATGGCGATGACGGCGAAGATGATGATGATGATGATGGTGATGATGATGATGATGATGGTGATGATAATGATGATGATGATGATGATGATGACGATGATGATGATGATGATGATGATGATGATGATGATGGCGATGTCGATGAAGACGATGCTGATGTTGATCATGATGATTCTGATGATGGTGGTGATGATGAGGGGGAGGAAGAGGAGAAGTAGTTGGATGAGGATGGTGGTGGTAATGATGATGCTGATGTTCGATGATGGTGGTGATGATGGTGGTGATGTTGATGCTGATGATGATACAGATGCTGATCATGATGATACTGATGTTTATGAGGATGACACTGCTAGCTAATGATGGTAGTGACGATGATGATGCTAAAGATGATGATGAGGATGATATTGGTGGTGATGATGATGCTGACGATGATGCTGATGATGATGGTGCTTTGATGGTGATGCTGCTGCTGATGATGATGGTGACGATGACGATGACGATGATGACGATGATGATGATGATGATGATGATGATGATGATGATGATGATGATGATGATGATGATGATGGTGACGATGACGATGACGATGATGGTGACGATGACGATGAAGATGATGATGTTGAGGAGGACGAGGACGAGGATGCGATGGATCGGAACCGCCGACTCAGATGAGGAGGAGGAGGAGGGATCTCGCTGCACAGTGGAGCCGGTCGCCGATCGTGGGTGTACATAATGTTATGATCGGCGCGGCCCTTCCGACGAGGCCACGAGGAGGGTGCAGGGCGGCACGACAGCACGGCGACAACTTTTTACCAGGGCTGCGCCCTGGGCTGCGCTCTGGGCGCTGCCCCGAGCACTGCGGCTGAGCGAGCCAGGGCCCCGCCCCTCTCGGACCACTCGCGCGATGGAGGGGAGCCGGATCGACAGCGCGGACGTTGGCGCGCAAGCTCCCCGCGAGATGTCACGGGTAACCGCCCGCGTTCTCCACGCGGTGCGCCGCGTTGGCGGCCCGTGTCTGCCACCGCGTGACGTCGCTGTGCCATCTCGCGTGAGGTCCGCCTCTTTCTGTCGCTCACTTCAGCTGCGTGCTCCTCGGGGCGGCCTCCGAAGGGGCAGGTCGCTCTCGAGAGGAGAGCACGACTGCTTCAGCCCCAAGGTTTCTGGCGAGTCGCAAGGTTCCGCATTTAGATTCTTGGGCTTCAGCGCTCTTGAATTGTTTACGGCAGTAACTCTCTCGTGGATCCCTGAGGCTGCTTGCCTTCTTTCTGTGCAAGACTGCCCCTTGCCTCCAGTTTCTTTCGGCCAAGCAGTGCTGTCCACCGCCCGCGTGAATTCGATGTCTGTGTGATCATGAGGAGCGCCAGGGCCACTCCTCTTCCTGCGGTTCTCTCGAGTATGAGTTGCGGCCAGGCGACCATCAGCGGAGTGTGTGCTGGATGAGCAGCTGAGACCTTCCTGTGAACGCCAAAGTCTCGTCTGCGATGCACTGCTCTGGTGTCCCTCGGCTTCGGCCAACACGAGCTGCTTTCCTGATTTGTACATTACTTCGCCCTACCCCAGCAGCAAACACAGTAACACATAGCTCAACAAACATAACACTGATCCTGATGCCGACTGCGCTTTGAGCTGTTTGTGTAGGAGAGTCGGCTTTGGTTTGCGAGGTCCTCCAAGATGCCAAGTTGGTAAATCATATATCGTGTTGCGCGACGGAGATGAGCAGCACGACCGACGAGAACAAACATCACCGTCCTTTTTCACTTCCGTCCTTTTTCACCACCGCCCCTTCCTTCCCTCCGCCCTCCATCATCGACCGTGTCCTCGTCCTCCTCTTCCTGCCAGTGTTCGCCCTCGTTCGCCCCAGAACTCAAGCGGAATCGTTTCTGTTGTTGTTGTTGTTGTTGCTGTTGTTGTTGTTGTTGTTGTTGTTGTTGTTGTTGTTGTTGTTGTTGTTGTGTTGTTGTTGTTGTTGTTGTTGTTGTTGTTGTTGTTGTTGTTGATGTTGATGCTGTTGTTGTTGTTGTTGTTGCTGTTGTTGTTGTTGTAGTGTTGTATTGTGATGTTTTCTCCTCTACGGGCAGGCTTCTGGATCTTTCGGCTGCTTCGCTAGGGCCAGCCTTGCGTGCCCGATAGTTTCATGTTGGAATCACATATCCGTGTTTTCTTTCGTTTTCCCCACGTCCTAAGTGGGGCTCTGGTTTTTATGGGTAGCTCCCGCGCAGGGAAGAACACCTCACCCTTCTCCTCCACTGTTTTTCACTCGCACACTCACGCACTTCAGCATCATCATCATCATCATCATCATCATCATCATCATCATCATCATCATCGTCATCGTCATCGTCATCGTCATCGTCATCACTATCATTATCATCATCATCAGCATCGTCATCATCATCATCATCGTCATCATCGTATCCATCATCGTCACCATCGCCATCAGCAGCAGCAGCAGCAACACCAGGAACATACAGCAACATCATCATCACCACCATCATCATCATGCCATTACCATCATCTTCTTCATCATTCTCATTATCACCATCGCCATTATTGCCAGCATCATCATCGCCATCACCATCTTCATCATCATCACCATCAGCATCCTCACCATCACCATCATCATCACCATCATTATCAGCATGCGCATCATCACCACCATCGTGTTCATCGTCATCATCGTCATACGTATTGGTACTATCGTTATTGTCATCAGTCTTATTAGCCTTCGTATTTCTATCGCTAACATCATTCTTACTATCAACATGGTGAGTATTGTTATTGCCATTGCCACTATCCTCTCAGTCGTGTCTTTTCGGCTCAGGAGCCTGCGCGGGCACAGACGCTGAATCGCGTAGGGTGCAGTCTCGCGTGAGCCATGCCAAGCGCTGAAATCTGAGCACGGTGCGCAGTGACAAAAAAAGTGGCCAGACATCGGCACAGGCTTCTCGGCGACCCAGTCTGCGGCGACGGCGCGTGCAGAGCTCCAGCCTCCCAGTCTTGCAGTGCCGTGGCAGTGTACATGCAGTACGTCAGGCAGCGCCCATGCGCCACTGATGGCGGCCTTCGCTCCGCTCTGCGGTCGTTGCCTTCTTCGGCGGCCTTCGGTTTTTTTTCGGCGGCCTTCGCTTCTTTCGGCGGCCTTCGCCTTGTTCTGTCGGTGGCCGTCGTTTTTTTGTTCTGCGGCCTTCGCTTTTGTTTGGCTGCTTTAGCTTTTTGTTGCGCCTTGTTTTTTGGGCGCTCTTCGTTTTTTTCGGCGGCCTTCGTTTTTTTGTTCGGCGGTCTTTGTTTTTGTTCTGCGGCCTTCGTCTTTTTTTCTGCGGCCTTCGCTTTTGTCGGCGGCCTTCGCTTCGTTCGGCGGCCGTCGTTTTTCTCGGCTTCCTTCGCTTTTGTCGGTGGCCTTCACTTTTTTGTTCGGCGTCCTTCGCTTTTTTGGTCAGTCGGCCATCGCTGTTTGCTTTGCGGCCTTCGCGTTTTTCGATTGCCTTCGCCTTTTTCGGCGGCCTTCGCTTGCCTCGGCCGCCGTCGTTTTTTCGGCGGCCTTCGCGTTTTTGCTCGGCTGCCTGTGCTTTTTGCGGCAGCCTTCGCTTTTCGTTGACGGCCATGTTTTTTTTGTTCGGCAGCCTTGGCTGTTTTCTTCTGCGGCCTTTTTTTTCTGCGGCCTTCGCTTTTTCCGGCGGCTTTCGTTTTTTTCGGCGGCCTTGTTGTTTTTTGTTCGGCGGCCTTTGCTTTTTATCCGGCGCCCTTCGCTTTTTCCGCGCCCATCTTTTTCTTCCGGCGCCCGCGAGTTTTCTGATTGCGCCTTTCGTTTTTGTTCGGCGTTCTTCGTTTTTTATTTCCTCATCGTTCGCCATCCCCCCGCCATCCCTTTTGCTTTTACCCTCCCTGTCCTTGCCCGTATTCGTTTTCCTCAGCCCCTTTGATTGTTCCCCCTCCTCTGTCGCTTCCGCTTCGTTATTTTAAGTTTTGTTTCGGCGCCCTCTTGATTTTGCGTTCTTGTGTTTGCCCCCCTCGGCTTCGGCGTCCTTGTGTTTCGTTGCGCCTTGGTTGGTGTCGGGCCAGCGTCGCGTTTTGTTGCGCCTTCTGTTTTTTTCGAGATGGTGCGTTGTTCTGTTTCATGTTATGCTCGAGCGCTCTTGGCGCGTTTTGTTGTATTCCGGCCTAGACGTCGTTCGGAGAGGCTCAAGACACCAGATCGAAAACATCGCGACAATAACGCGGCTAAACATTTTCTGCAGCACAGCGGAACAGAGCAATAGAGCAGCGTTTAGGTGCAGCCCTGCCCCCCGGGCGGCGTCGTCGCCCCCTCCTTTGCCTTCGCGCGCGTCGTCTTCTTCTGCCGCCGTTGCCGCGTCGTCCTCTGGGCCTTCGCCCGGGCCATGCTCCTGCTCTTCTGCCCTTCCAAGAGCGATCGCCCCCCCGCACCCTGGTTCTGGGTTTGCCCCGGCGCTCGGCGTCGCGCACTTCCTGCCTCTCGCTGTTGTTGCTCTACCCGGTCGCCCGCATCCTCGGGGGTTGCCGGTGCCGCCATTCCCTGGGCCCCTGCAGCCTCACGAGGACTTCGAGGAGACTCCAGCCGTGGGGTCGAGAGTTCTCGGGGACGAGCAGCGGCATCGGTATAGCCGAACAATGGTCCTGGCCACTCTTACGTGTAGCCACTGGGGATCTGGGTGCCGCCTCCTCCTCCCCCTCCTCCCCCTCCTCCGCCTCCTCCTCCTCCTCCTCCTCCTCCTCCTCCTCCTCCTCCTCCTCCTCCCCCTCCTCCTCCTCCTCCCCCTCCTCCCCCTCCTCCCCCTCCTCCTCCCCCTCCTCCTCCTCCGAGGTCTCAGGTGGCCGAACAACGGTCCTGGCCAGCAGGATGAGCGGACAGGCTCGAGCTCTCGGGTCCGGGCAGGACGTGTGTGCCCTTCGGCCTCCGAGGCCGTTCTCGGGCCCCCCTCCCCCCAACACTGCGCAGAACCTCCGGGGGGAAGAAAACACTACCGCGTGGACCCCAGGAGGGGCGGCCATGGACAGACTCTGAGCGGACTTTGCCTCACCCCCCCATTCTGATCGATGTTCTGGGGTCCCAGCTCAGACCCCTGGGCCGCCTCCAGGAATGATTCCAGAGTCCAGATGCCCGAACCCGTTTCGGCGCTCACGTGCCACGCTGTGCCTAGCGGAAGCGCATTCCGCGGCACATGCGCCATTGATGATTGGGAATTCAGTTAGAACCTATGCGCGCGCGAAGCGCGCGCAGGTTCTAGCATGTATGTGTGTATATATATATATATATAGATATAGATATAGATATAGATATATAGATATAACAATAAACAAATACGCCCCCCCCCCCCGTCCCAGGGGTCCCACGCCTCCTTGTGACATCTGCCGCTCGCTCCCGGCACCGCGCTGCCCGGCCTTCCAGGGAGCCCCCCGAACGCCCACGGACAGCCCGAGACGACCCCAAGAAGCCCCCAGAACGTAACAAAAACGGCCGAAGACGCTCCCAAGCAACCAAAGACTTTCGGGCGGCTCTCCAGGCTCCCAGGAGGCCTCCAAGAGACCTCAAGAGAGCTCCGAGAGAGAGACCTCCCGAGAACACCCGGAGAACCTAAACTCGTTAATGTTCATGCTTCTTGCTTCGAAGGTTTTGGCCTTCTCACCACTTCATGCTTCCAAAGCTCCATCACGGCCGAAGATGCCCCCAAGACCGCCCCAAGACCGACCAAGAGGCTCCCAAGACGGCCCCAAGACGGGCCAAGAAGGGCCCTAGACTGCCGAAGAGGCGCCCAGGACAGCTCCAGACAACCCCAGCACAGGCTCAATATGAGCCCAAGAGTGGGAGCAGGAGGCCTCCAGAGACCTCTGAGAGGACTCTGGAACCCCCCAGAGGCCCACGACACACTCCAGACCCATGAGAGGCCCCCAAAAAGCCCGACGAGGCCCCAAGAACACTCCACGAGAGCTTTAAGAGCCGTCCCGAGAGAGCCCGAAGAGGATCAAATCGTTGATTTCCAATGGTGGTTTTTACGTTGTTCGCCTTCTCACGTTTTCCCGCTTCCAGCGCTCAACCACCGAGGAACTCCCAAAAAGAAGGAATTCCAGAGATTATTTTTTCAAGTTTAACAAATACGCTCCCCCCCCCCTCGGGGGGTCTCACGCCTCCCCAGAACATCTGCGGAACGCTCCTGGTACCGCGCGTTCCGGCGCCTTGGGACCCCCAAAACGCCCGAGGACAGCCCAAGACGACCCCAAGAAGCTTCCAGAACGTAAAAGAGAGGCCCAAGACGTTCCCAAACAACTCAAGATGGCTTTCGGTCGGCTCTCCAGGCTCCCAGAAAGCTTCTAAGGGAGTTCGAAGATCGAAAACAATTCCATTGATTCCATGTTTTTTTTTTCGAGTTGGGACTCCTACTCCCTATCTTCTTCCTCGAGCCCCATCAAGACTTCGGAGTCACATGGAAAGATTTTTCGAGAATGCTGTTGAACTCTCTGACGCTGCCATCCCACAATTCCATGTTGTTTTCAAGTTTGCCCCCCCTGTCTACCCTTGCACAACAGACCACAATTGAGGCCCCCCTCAGCTCCCAGAGTAGAACCCATGAGGGCCCCAAATCGTTGAAGACCTAACGGGAATGAATGATTTCTGCGTGTCTGCAGTTCCCCATGTACGATTCCGAGGCTTGCGCAGGACCTCCAAGAGAGTCCCTGGATGAAAGAAGCGGCAAACCCTACGCCGCCGATGCATAACGAATGTGTGGGGGAGAAGGAGCGAGATCATGTGTGTGTGTGTGTGACATGTCCGCGCGGATCTCGCTGGTCGGCACTTGACCTCCCATGGCGGCGCTTCTGGCACCGCCCCTGGCGCACCAGGGGAGGGGGTTCAGCGCCGACCCAAGAGATCCGCGCGGACCTCCAGGCTTGCTCTTCCCTGCGCTGTGTCATTCTTCTGTGCAGGGCCTCTCCTTCTCCTGTGCCGCGCCTCCCCCCTCCGTTTGCCTCCTGCCCCCCTTCCCGCCGCCCCCCTTCCCTTCCCCCCCCGCGGCGCCTGCGCAGCTCCTTTCGGCACCTCGTCCCTCTCCTTCTGGGCTGGGCGCGCCCTGCTCCACCTCCCGCCTCCTTCGGCAGGGGCGGGGGCCGCCCCCCCCCGCCCATGGCGCCTGCGCCTCGGCAGTTCTCAGGAGGGAAAGAAACACACAGACACAATTAATCCTCGATTCCCCAGAAAATATGGGGGCCCCTTCAACTTCGTCCTTCTTCTCCTGTGCTGGGCGCCCTGCCCCGCCTCCCGCCTCCCGCGGCAGGCGCTGGGGCCCGCGCGCGCGCACGGCGCCCGCAGGGCGGCGAGGACGACGACGACGACGACGACGACGACGGCGACGACGGCGACGACGACGACGACGACGACGGCGACGACGACGACGACGGCGACGACGACGACGACGGCGACGACGGCGACGACGGCGACGACGGCGACGGCGACAACGACGGCGACGGCGGCGACGACGACGGCAGCGACGACGACGACGGCGGCGGCGGCGGCGGGGCGGAGGCCGCGCCGGGCAGGTACCTGGACGGCATCCTGACGCTCGTGGACGCCAAGCACCTGATTGGCCACCTCGATGAGGAGTGCCCCCGTCAGGGCCCGCGGGGGGGGGCGTCTCTGCGTTGGGCGTTCCCGGTTACAGTGGCCTGGCACTGAGGAAAGGGTCGGATTCTTCGCCAGGGTAATTTTTGCCAACCTTTTTGCGTGTTGGGTCCTCAAGCCTGGGGTAAGGCTTGCGACGGGCCCACCTCCAAGCCAGCCGTCCAGCCTCTGGTGGGCGCCGCCGTGCTCGCCCCCTTTGCTGCCTGCCTGCTCCCCTGCCCTGGCTCGAGGTACCTGGACGACCAACAAAACAGAGGCGCTCAACACTGGGCCGAATTCGAAGGCATCCTGATGTGCGATCTATGTCATACGCGAGCTCAAACCGAGGCCACCAATGGCCAACGAGAATAGCAGAAATGCCCCTGGTTTTGCCACAGTGTCGCAGCTCGCCGAGAACAGGAGAAGGCACAACATGTATGTTTTCGACCAGGCGCTGCAGTGCTTACAGTGTGTTTCCCGTCAAGGCTTCCAGACCATAATGCCCAGGCCGCCCTCCCAGCAATAATAATATTGCGGCTTCGAGATTCGGAGCCACCCAAAGCAAGGGATCCACAGCAAACCATTTTTCGCCAACGCCATGGCTCTCGCGCCCTGGCGCGCGCGCGGCCGCAGCTTGGATTGCCACCGCCCCCGTCGCCGGCGGCCATCCGCAGGGCGGGCCCGCGGGTTTTTGGATCCTCCGGGAAGCTTTTTTTTTTTTCCAAGCGTTCCACCACCAAGCGGTGCGTCCCGTGATGCGCCTGGGACCTTTGTGAGTACGGTGCTCAGTGCAGACGGTGGCTCAGACCGTGCACAACAACACCGAGGATGCGTGGATTGCGCTCGCGATGGTCCCGAAGTGAATTTTGCGCCCTCACACCCGTGGCGGTGGGGACAGCAAGGCGGCCGGCGAAACGCAGACCAAGAAATTCTGCCAGCGCAGACTGGGCGGGGAGCTAGCGGCCTCATGGGTCGAAGCGGTCGAGGCTCGCGTTGCCGAGCCCGCCTCGCGAGTCTCCCAACGAGCAGAGATGTGCATGCAGCTGTCCGCGGACGCTCAGTGCTTCAAGAGTAATTTGGTTCTGACCAGCGAACCATTCGTCGAACGCCTGAAACACCCGCGCAGCCGCTAAGCTGTGGACCCCGCCAGCTTCTTGGCTGTCCACGCGGATGCTGCCCTGCAAGTGGACGGGGACGCGATCTGGAGGGAAGTGCGGGCCTTCCCTCAGGGCACGGCTGCCGGGCCAACGGGCCCCCGACCCCAACGCCTACAGCACGCCCTGCGCAACGCGGCCCACAGGGGCGAGGTCGCTGACCAGCTCCGAATCCTTGGTGGCCTCTGCGCCAGGGGGCAGGCCACCCCAGCCGTGTCCGATCGCGGGCATCTCTTTGGAACCGTGCGCGCATTGCCGAGCAGCTGAGAGACGGCCGCCTGGATCCGGGGGGGGGGTCGGGAGGGGTGACAACTGCAGGTTCGCGCAATCTGGCCCGATGGTGGACCCTTCGCGGACCTCGGCGCCAGCGGGCCGGATCCCGACCGTCGCGGGACTGTGGTCTGTGCGGGCGTTTCATCGGCTCAAGTGAGGTACGTCGGCAGATAATGTTTTGTGGTTGAGCTTTTTATTTCAGCTGGAATGGACAGGGATTCGTGCCTGCCACTGATGTCGCATCGCGTCGCGCCCCCCTCCTCCCCCGATCGATCCGATCGACCAGATCAGGGCTGATTCTAGGCGGCCCGATCTGTTTCCGTTCGATATTCCGACGCCGCGATGCGGCCCGATGGTTGCGCGGCGTCGTCGTGCTGCCTGGCCTGGCCGACTTTCGCCTGCCCCGGCTTCGGGCTCAGTCGGGCGCGGGCTCGCGGAGCTGACAGGGTGGGGCGGGGGGGGGGCTTGACCGCCGGTGCGGCCATTTTGGGTCAGGCGCGCTCCGCGCGCCCCCGGAGGGGAGGCTTGCCCGCGGGGGCTCGCTTGCTTCCCGCGGTCTGGCGGGCTCCCTGGGCCGCGGGGGGGCAAGGCGGCGAGCGCCGGGGATTTGTTTTCCATGGGTGGGCCTTTCGCGGGGCGGCGTATGGAGCAATGGCGGCTGGGCGGCAGCTGGGGCCTGGCGCGCGCCCGCCCTCGGCAACTGCTGGCGCGCCGAGACCGCCGCGGCGCGCGTCAAGGAAGCGGCCCCCGAGGCGCATGGGGCCGCCCCGGCTTGGAGGCAGCCCTTAAGCACAACGCCCGCGGCACTCGGCGTCGGAGCGCGCAGGGTCGCGGCGCGCGGCGGGCCCCGCGGGCGCCGGGCACTGGGCGCGCCCGCGGCCCGCGGGCTGGCAGCCGCGCGAGTCCGCCCAGAGCTCTGGAGGCCCCGCGGGTAGCGCGTCGCTGGAGCAGCGACGCGGCCGACCGGGCGCCGGGGCAAGGCCAGTCGCCGCCAGGGGCTGGGCCGCCCGCTTGCGGAGGTGGCGCTTCCCGCGAGCGGCCGGCTGGAGTCGGCGGCCAGCGCGCGCGCTGGCCCAGGTCGACGCCGCCCGCTGCGACAGGCGCGCCCCAGGGCGATTCGGCGGGCGGGCGTCAGGAACCGGGTGGGCGCGTGAGCCGCGACGTTCTGGAGGGAGATCCTCGAGCGGGAACAGGTCGCACATGCCGCTTGCTGGAGTTGCTTGGAGCGCGGGGCGGCCGCGCGCACCTGGAAACCGCTCTCAGAAGGCGGCCCCGCGCGACGCCCATGTCACGCGCGCGCAGCGCAGGCAAGTTCTTGGGCCAGGCAAAGGAACAGGGCAGCCGCGCCGCCGAATCCCCCCAGGATGCCGCAGTGCTCAAGCTGGCGGGCCACATGCAGCGCCCGCGCGAGGCAGGGGCCGCCCCGACAATGCTGCTGGCGCTGCTGGCTTCCATCGCGTTCTGCTGCGTCATTGCTGACCTGGGGGCGGCGTGCTCGGCGGGCCACGTCGCGGCGGCGACCGCGGCGACAGCGCGCTGGCGCGACACTCGGCCCAAGAAGCGGACGCCTGGCAGGATTTGCACCGCGGGCGAGGCGCCGCAGACGGAGGCGGCCATCAATGCCAGCGAGGATCTCCTGGCCCCAATAGCGCTTTCCATCGAGCTGCGGAAAGTGTTCGGCGGCGTCAGGAACGGCGCTTCCATTTGGGATCAGCCAGCGCGCTGAACGACGGCCGGGAGCTTCCCTGCGGGGGGCGCCCTGCGCGAGGCGCGCGACGAGACGGAAGCGACCAAGGCAACGAGCTGTCGCATCGAGTCGCCCATGCCTGGGGCGGTGCCCGCCAGAGGAGCGTCCGCGACCCCGTCGGAGTGGGCCAAGCTGTATCGCGACGACCGTCAGAAGCTTGGGCTCATGGGCGCTACATAAGCCGTGCGCGCCCTGGGCCCCCCCCGCCCCCCCCCCGCGCGGCGGTGCTCTGTCGGCCGATTTGATTCCGACGCCGTGCCGATGCGACCCGATCCAGCGCGGTTCCCGATTCGACCCGATCTTTAGATTCGACGTTGACTGGCCTTGCCCCCGGGCAAGGGAGGTCCCGATCGCCAGGGGAGAAGGGGTGGGGGAGGGGTGGCGGCCAGCGGCTTTGACTTTCGCGCAAGCGCGTCGGTGCGGCCAGGGCCCCAGGTGGGCCAGGATCTGGATACAACATGTCAAGGCGTTTCTTTTACTTCGGAGCGTCCCGATGGAAACTGACCTTTCGGGAACTAGAAGGGCATCCGAGAGGCTCCTGGGGCCCCGCCAGGCGTGTGCCCAATCCCAAATTCCGCCGGGACCTTGAAATAAGAGTTGTCGTGTGTATTACTCTTGCTTGAACGTGCTGTTTGTTGTTGTTCGTTGCAGCTCGCCGCGATTTTTCCGCCCCCTATTCCCGAGCACCCCTGACAAGAACAAGCCGTTCAGAAAAGGAATAAACCTCGGGAACACACCCTATCAAGCATGGGCGCCCTCCTAAGGTACATCCTCGAGTCTGGCCCCAGATGTCCTGTTTCAGTCGAAAGCCCCATCAAGTTTGGAACTGGGGTCGCAATATCCCATGCGTCATACCCTCGGTGTTATCTAGTCACCCGCGGGGCCACTAAGATAATATTGTTTCTCTTTTCGCGGTCTGGGCCAGAGCTGTCGCCCTATCTTAGCAGGGCGGCGCAAGGACGCGAGGGCGCGAGTGTAATGGCGCGTTGCGCGTCGCGGGGCGCGAAGCTCGAATTCATGCGACTTGTGTTCTCTTTGGCTCTCTCCCAGGCACCCTTTTAGAGTCAACTTCGATCCGATCGATCGGGGTCGATATCGGCTCCGTACAGCCCGATCCGATTCGTTTCCGATGTTCGGGCCTGATACATGCCTGGCGCTGTCGTGCCTCCTGGCACGACCAATCCGATTCGATTCCGGCTCCGTGCCGATGCGGTCCGACTGTCGGAGGAAGAATTCACCACCCAGACCCGACAGTGGACGTGTACTAAATGGCCCTATGGGCGTTGACGAAACAGCCCCGCCCTGTTCGATTCCTTCCTTGCCCTCGCCGCCGCGGCCCACGGCCAGACATCGCCGCGAGCTCCTGGCCAGGACCGCGCCACAATTCCGGGGGGATGGGCGGCGGGAGCGAGGCGGAGGCGGGGGCGGCCGGCGAGGAGAAGCCCGAGGGCGTCGAGAATGAGGCGGTGGAACAGGCCGCATCCGCACCCAGCCGCCGCCGCCGCCGTCGTCGCGGTCGTCGCGGGTTTGGGAGGTCGGATGCCCTCGGTGCGTTTTCGGGCTTCCTCGGTGGGGTCGGAGTGCATTGGGTCGGAGGATCGCGCCGCATAGGCGATGCATCGGCGATGCGGTTCGATGTGGAGCCCGATTTCTCCACGCTGACGTCGCCGATGCATCGCCGATGCGGCACGACCCTCCCGCCCCATCTACTCGGGCCCCGCTTGGGAGGCCTCCAGCGTCCTTGGGGCTTTTGGGGGACATTCAAGGCGCTGAAGTAAGGAGCAGCTCGGGCTCGGAACGGGGTCGGTGTTTCTTAGGCCCAGGCGTTGTTGGGTTCATAAAGGGGTTTTCATTCCCTATTCAGCTGCACTCATGATAGCGGCTGGACCGTATCGTTTTGCCTCCAGGGGCTTCTGGTCGCGCCAGAGGGCAGGAACCGCACTGTGTGTGTAGCCAGCCCATCCTGGCACGACTGGAGGTCCTTCTGAACAGCATCCTCTTGCTCGCCGTCGACGTCCGTCGCCCGCGCCGCGGCCTCTGATCGCGCCAGAGGCCAGGGAACGCACGAGCGTAGCCGATCTAGTCCCGATCGGAGAGCATTCGGGACACTACCAGAGCGTGAATTATCTACCCCGCTTTCGCTTCCAGACGTGACCAAGTTATACCACGCGCCTCTTGGTCAAGCGACCTGACTGGTGCGGGCCGTAGCCTGGTATCGTTTGGTATCGTTTGGAAGCGAGGGTGGTCAAAAGCGAGGTAGGTTCGTTTGCCTCCTACACTGCCCGTCCTCGTCGCCGCCGTTTGTCGCCCGTGCCGCGGCCTCTCCTTCGCACCAGGGGCCAGGAGCCCCTCGGCGGTGGCTCATCGTGGCCCGTGCGGAGAGGTCGTTCGGGGCAAGGTCTTCGCCGTCAGCGTCTGCGTCGACGCCCTTCGGTGCCGCCTATGGAGTCGGGACGGGCTCTGCCACGCGGCGTGCGGCATCGTCATTCGAACATATTCTTGAGGCTAGGGTGATTCAACCGATGGAGGTTGCGGAAGGAGGAGGTGGAGGAGGAGGAGGAGGAGGAGTGGCGGAGGAGGAGGAGGAGGAGGAGGAGGAGGAGGAGGAGGAGGAGGAGGAAACGGATGGGAGGATGAGAGTTGCGAGGATGCGGGGGAGGGGGGATGTAGGAGGCGGGAAGAGGAGGTAGGCTGAGGGGAAGTGGGACGGAGAGAGGAGGTGGCTGGATAGCAGTTTTCCTCGAGGGCCCCGAGACAGAACAGCATGCGGCCTCAGGCCGACCTAGCAGCTCCGGTGGCCCCCTCGCGTTGGCGAATCTTCTCTGCCAGCGCCGTCATCCCAGGAGTCGAGATAAGCCCAGTGCTAGCGGAATTCGAGGAGGCGGGCCAGGTGCCCCTACCTTGAGCAGCACATATTTGGCCGAGGCACGACAGGTCATGCCAGCGCCCGCAGCAACAGTACCTTCAGACTTGTAATGAGGGTGCAGGCCTTGGCGAATTCGCTTCAGCGCACCGCGCCCTCACAGGCCAGGCTTCTCGTCGCACTTGCCTCCAAGCTTAAATCAACGCTTACTCGCGAAGGATCCGCAGCGTCAACAGAAGAGGAGCGGGGCACACTGCTCATCTTGTGTGAAGGTCGTACACAGGAGGTGGCCACGCTCGCTTTCAGCACTTTGCACACGTCGGAGGGCCGTGGGCAGGCCTGTACAGCCCGTCATCTGTCGCCTCTCCCCGAAAACAGTTTTGAACCACTTACTGCGGCGCACAGCGCACAGCGTTTCATCACCCCCAGGATCCAGGACGTCCCGGTCGTGCCACACAATCGCTCGCAGGGCCCGTGATTTCACCTTATGTACCGTGGGATCCCGATGAACACACAGTTTCGGAAACAGTGACAACATCTCACCGAACATGGCAACAAGTTTGCGAAGCGTGGCCACGTCCGCATGAAGTTGCTCCAGCCCGTCAGCGTGCAGGGCAGGGTGGAGTAAGAGAGCATGTCTGGCCAGACGATCCGCATTCGCGCATCCTGATCGCCTCGGGCGATCTTGCGCTCCCCTGGTGGGAGCAAAGCAATTACACCCTCCGAACGGTCTGCGGGCTTGTGGGCGAGAGACGCCGTATTGGCGTGGCCCTCTTCCTGAAGAGCACGCCCCCGAACGCCAGGGAACGAATGGCTGGGGTCCAAGTGCGCCGCAGGACGCGAGGTCGCTGAGCGCACGGCCCCCGAACAGTCACTATGAACTTCGCATTCTGGCCCGGGGCGGGGCAGCTAAGGGTGGCCATGCCCCGATTCTCGCCCGACGGGGCCGCCTGGGGAAGCCCAGGCCGGACGGTGCCCATGACCCGAGCCTTACTTTCGTAGTCCTGGGTACTCCAGATTTCGTAATAAAGGGAGGGGGGCCTCATTTCGGGGGGGGTCTCTTCCAGGCTATCTTGGAGAGCCTGGGGGGTCTGGGGACGATGTTTTGGAGGGTTCTCCCACGGGGGGGGGTCTGGAATGGCTTGTCTTGGAGGGTCCAGACCCCCTCCCTTTTATTACGAAATCTGGAATACGTGGCAAAAAAACAGCAGCATGGCCCGCCCGATTCAGCTCTCAGAAGACCAACTGCCTGGCCCATCCGTCGACGACGACCTGCGCGTCGTTAGCTCGTTCACAGAACTCCTCGATCGTTCGTGGTTCCCCCGACGGTCCCCGGAGGGAGGGGTCGAGGTCGGGGCAGGGAGGAGGCGCCCCGGGCAGAGCCAGTATCAAACGAGACCAACACCACAGTTCTTCAGGAGGGGAGTTCCTGACGGTGCCGATTCCCTCGTCACAGATGCCGGCGACGCGCTGCAGAGACGGTCGGGTCAGAGCATAGAAAATGCCCGTGGACAGTGGAGTCGGGTTCACAACATAGGGGGCGCGCACCGTCCGAGACGCAAGCCGAGGCTCGCAGCCGATCCGCTGTCCAGCAAGCGACAGAGAAACAGGCAGAACGCCAGCATGTTTGCCGACCGCCGGGCTTCTTTGATCGCAGCGTGCGTCTAAAGGGGTCGGGTGAGACGCGCGCCTCATCAAAATCAGGCAGCGCACCGTCCGAGACGCAACCCGAAGCTCGCAGCCGATCCGCTGTCCAGCAGGCGCCAGAGAAAGAGGCAGAGCGCCAGTATGTCTGCCGACCGCCGGGCTTCTTTGATCGCGGCATGCGTCTTATGGGGGTCGGGTGTAACGCGCGCCTCAGCAGGGGCAGGCAGCGCACCGTCCGAGACGCAACCCGAGGCTCGCAGCCGATCCGCTTTACATCGCGCGCCAGAGAAAGAGGCAGACTGCCAGTATGTCTGCCGACCGGAGGGATGCGGCATGCGTTTTATGGGGGTCGGGTTTAATGCGCGCCTCAGCAGGGGCAGGCAGCGCACCGTCCGAGACGCAACCCGAGGCTCGCAGCCGATCCGCTGTCCAGCAGGCGCCAGAGAAAGAGGCAGAGCGCCAGTATGTCTGCCGACAGCCGGGCTTCTTTGATCGCGGCATGCGTCTTATGGGGGTCGGGTGTAACGCGCGCCTCAGCAGGGGCAGGCAGCGCGCCGTCCGAGACGCAACCCGAGGCTCGCAGCCGATCCGCTTTTCAGACGGCGCCAGAGAAGCAGGCATAACGCCAGCATGTTTGCCGACCGCCGTGCTTCTTTGATCGCAGCATACATCTAAGGAGGAGGGGTGAGACTCGCGCCTCAGCAGAAGCAGGCAACGCGCCGTCCGAGACGCAACCCGAGGCTCGCAGCGCGCCAGTGCGTCTGCCGACCGCCAGGCTTCCTTGACCGCAGCATGCGTCTTAGGGGGTCGGGGGAGACGCGCGCTTCATCAAAACCAGGCAGCTCGCCGCCCGAGACGCAACCCGAGGCTCGCAGCCGATCCGCTGTCCAGCACGCGCCCGAGAAAAAGGCAGAGCGCCAGTATGTCTGCCGGCAGCCAGGCTTCTTTGATCGCGACGTGCGTCTGAGGGGGTCGGGTGTAGCGCGCGCCTCAGCAGAGGCAGGCAGCGCGCCGTCCGAGACTCAACTCGAGGCTCGCAGCCGATCCACTGTTCAGAAGGCGCCAGAGAAAGGGGCAGAGCGCCAGTATGTCATGCCGACCGCCGGGCTTCTTCGACCGCAGCGTGCGTTTAAGGGGGTCGGGCGAGACGCGCGCCTCAGCGGAAGCAGGCAGCGCGCCGCCCGAGACGCAACCCGAGGCTCGCAGCCGATCCGCTGTCCAGCAGGCGCCAGAGAGGGGCAGGGCGCCAGTTTGTCTGCCGACCGCCGGGCTTCTTTGACCGCAGCATGCGTCTAAGGGGGTCGGGTGTAACGCGCGCCTCAGCGGAAGCAGGCAGTGCGCTCGCCATCCTGCGCCCAGGCATTCGCTGATCGCCTTCATTGAGCAACTCGTTGAGCAGGGCAGGAGCGGTGCAACGCACGTCGATGACGCATCCCCGTTCGTCTTGCCAGACCGAGGAGCCGACTGTCTTCCCACCTGCCCGATTTAGACGGATCAACACATTGTTAATGTGTCTTCGAGGTTTCCTCCAACTCGTGGCCTCGAAATCAAACTCTTGACTCTCGACCTTGCCCCGCCCAATCTGAACGCGCCGCCGGAAAGAGAAGGGGGGTGGGGGGGGGGGGGAGGGGCGGGGGGGGGGGGGGCGGGGGGGGGGGGCGGGGGGGGAGGGGGGGGGGGGTGGTGGTGGGGGGGGGGGGGGCGGACCTCCATGGGATCGCGGCCCAATGATGGGCTGGCCTTGCAAGCTGGATCGCCGTGCAAAATCTGTCTGGCCGTCGGAAAGGCCCCGCGGTGAGAGGGATTCCCCCCAGTCAGAAACACCATTTTAGGAGATTTGAGCTCGCCATCCGCCATGCCTGACACCATGGCTCAAGTTGCGCAAAACTTTTGCATCCTGGATCTGCCCCGAGGAAGTTTTCTGCGGGGTCGGGGGGAGTGTGGTGGCGTTTCCTCATCATGCTGAGTCTCCCTTTCCTCATGCTCCTGCCTCCTTTGCAAGCTCGCCGCTGGCCCGGGGGCGGGTCCGCGCCTGGCGACGCAGCCGCGCTGGCCGCGGCCGATGGACACACCGCGCGCGAGCGACTGCGCGGACGATTGGCGAGGCGTTGCGTGGGGGCGATGGCCGCAGCCTTGCCCTCCGCGAGGCGAACATTCAGCCTGCTGCTTGGGAATGCGTTGAGGAGGTCGATCCCTGTTTCAACGAAGTCGTCGACTCACGTGTCCTCGTCGGGGGGGGCCCGGACTGCCTCTGGGGCCGCCGATCAAACTGGAACACCGCATGCGCCATGACGAACACATCGTTAAATCGGCCCCCCGCTCGAAGCTCCGATTCAGCACGGACAGCCAGGGGCAAATTATTGACCCAAAGTCGCAGGATACTGGGGGACCTCCATAGGTTGCGCGACGTTTTGACGAACGCCAGGGGGGGCCCTCTACAATATTGCCGTGTCGCGGAGCCAAACCAAAGTAACGGACTCGCAGTGCTTAGTGCCATCCCAGATGGAACCTGCAGTTGACTTGCCACTCGGGGATACCTGCTCCGAGATAACGTTCTGGTTTCAGATGGCCGCCTCCGGGTTCTGCCCGCGCCCTAAGGGCCACTGGGGCCGACGGGCCCGCCCCGCGAAGTCGCCGCGCTGGCGCCGTCGGAGCCGCCCCCAACCTCGGACGGGAACCCAGCAGGAGAATCGGCTTCTCCAGCAGTGAGATCAACATCCACAGGGGTCGGGCCAGGAACGAACCCGCGCGCTCAACTGCCTCGCGCGGCATAGCAAGGACCTCGAGCCCCTGGTCGCTGAGGCGCTCGAACTGCCCTGGCCGGGGGCCGCCCGGCGACTGCGAAGTTTGGAGGGTGAATGCGGGGGTCGGGCGCAGGGCCTGGGCAATGGTATCTTTATCGGCTATGCATGGGCGATAGGTCTTCGATTGCTGTGTTCGGCGGGGAACCCATTAATTCTCTCCGCCTGCACCCGTGCGCGAGAACTCAGGGTGGGCGACTCAATGGGGCGGGGGGCTCGGGGGAGGCGACGAAGGCAACGCGCTGAGGGCGCAAGGAAAAGGTTATAATAAACGAAAACGGTGAGGTGAGTGGCAAAATCTGCCCAGCCAATCTGACGCGCGGAACATTGCGCCTCAGTTTTGGAGATCTTGAGGGCCAGAGCAAATGTGAATTCGCATTGTGGGGGGAAGCAAAATGTGAATTTGCATTCTGGAAAAAAAGGGAAATGTGGTTTCACGTTTTGGAAAATGGGCAAATGTGAATTCACTTTTTGGAATTTGGTGGAGGAATCCTGATGAAGGGGACAGACTGTGAATTCGCATTTTGGGAATACGGACGCTGTGAATTCAATTGTTGGGAGAATCGCGGGGCCCATGCCAAATCTGTCTTGGAGGTCGACAAGTCATCGAGTGGGATCATGCGCGGTCATCACTCGCACAATCAAGACACACTTCCATTCCACTTCGCCGCCCCGCGCGCAATGTGCAATATCGCCCGAGCGCATGGACGATAATGGATGGACGACGTGTTTGTCCGCGCGGGGGATGCGAAACATTGGATGCCAATCGTACCCGATCACATGCATGAGCGATACATTGAGCATACATGGGCGATTCAGCCCCAATTGAAGACCCCTTGTTGCAGACCCCCCTCATTCACCCTCCAAGAAGTGCGACGGCTGAAGGGTCGCGCCGCCGCTCGCATCTCCGACGGGCTGGCGTCCAGGCCGACGGAGTAGCGGGGCTAGCGTTGCAGGGCTCGCCCAGCTTCTGGACCCGACACAAGGAGGCTCTCTGGGCCCGACGTGGGAATGCCCAGGGGGTCCACGACGATGGCGGGCTGCCATTTCTTTTGGACCTTCGTGAGCCATGCCCATGCCTGCTAACGCTTCGGATTGCCAGTGATCCCAAGACTCTTTGGGCGCCTCATCGCCGTCTGCGATGTCCTCGCCGCAATCAGCCTGGATATCATCCCGCAGCAGCTGCGAAGCTTGAGCATGCACAGGTCACGGTCTGCCGAGCTGACCGAGTGAAACATCTCAGTGGCTCTGGGAGATTTTTCCAACTTGCGACGATCCGGGGCTGGCGAATAGCATGTGGATTTTTCGGGCGACAGAACACAGACGCCCAGTGTGCCTGTGCAGCGCGACCCCCCCCTTTCCAAGCCCCTTCGCCTCGATGCCGAGGGGGCGGCGAGGCCCTGTTTCAGCGCAGTCGACGAAGTGGCCCCGCGCATTCGAGAGCAGCTCGCGCCGAGGTGGCCGAGGCACGCGCGCGCGCGCGCCAGCGCGCCCCCCCGCTCCACTGGCGACGGCGGGGGCCCACGTGGAGGATCAACGGGGAGACGCGGATGCGCGCGGTACACGCATTGCTTCAGACGAAGGAGGTGCCCGCGAACCTGGAGCCGACCTTGTCGACGTGGTTTGATCTCTCCGGAGGTGTCCGCGGGCACCTGGGCAATTTGGCGAGCCGCACCAGGGCGCGCGGCGAAGTAGTCCATGATGTTGCTTGTCGAGGGCGAACGACGCGCGTGGACGGACGGCGCCGCGACCAACGTACTAAGTGCGCGAGGAACGCCCGAACTCTCAAGGACCTCAGGAGTAAGACTCCAGTATTCTTCCAAAGCGGTGTAAGTCGTGTCCGTGATAGATTTCCAAATGGCCTTCAAGATCCCAGAGTTGGCCTCTCCGAGGCCCTCGGCCGACTGCAAATAGGCAGGATGGGGCGTCGGGGCGGGCCACCCAGGGAGCTCGATCAAAACCTTGATCGCGCGATAGGCACAGATGCACCGAGTACCTTCAGCAGACCAACGAAGCCCCACTGTCCGCCTAGCGAGTGCAGTAACCCTTGAAGACAACCTCCCCCCGCCAGGATTCACGCGAGCATCCGCCAGGGTTGACGGGAGCATGGATTATCAAATAATGCCATCCCAGCGTCAGCTGGCGCAGTGGCCTGGCCGACAAGCTCATCGGTGACGCCGACCTCTCACGCGCGCAAAACCACGGCGCCCGTCTCGGCTAGACGTCGGCGAAAGGGCGCCCCAAGCGGAGCCGCTGAATGCTCCCAGAAACTACGGGCACCCACTATCTGCATCCGCCTGCCGAGCGGGAGCCTCTGCCAGAGGCAGCACTGGGCGGCCTGCGCCAGATAGAGGGCCCCCAGATAGACGAGGGACTGGAAGAACACGTATAGTGTCACCCACACTTTGCGATTTGGCCTTTACGTCCATATCGTGTAGAAGACCCTGGAAGGCCTGCCCGCGATCATCCCCTTCCTTCCTGGCCGCGGCCAGGAGAAAGCTGAACCGTTTCAGGGTCCAAATCGTCCAAGTTCACGTCGTCTCCCTAGGCCCCTGGGACTGGGACGTGGACGCGATGGTCCTGGCCCCCCCTGTGGCTGGGGGAGGAGAAGCGGTATGAGGGGCTGCTGCTGCCTGCTGGGCTGCAAGCAGCTCTCTGACCTTGCCGACCGTCTCCGAGGCGTTCATCTGCTGCACCTGGGCAGGCACCTTGGCAATCCACTCCTCCGAGAAGCTGGTGAGGCGCTTCATCTCCTGGGACGCTGCCACCTGCTGCATCGTGGATCGCATCTCGACCTGGAAAGCGATGATCTCGACCTGCGTGGCCTTGACCACTTCGCGAGTTTGTGCCATCCGCTCCTGGGCAGCTTGCGCTTCCTTCTCCATAACAAGAGCCTCTTCCTGAAGCTTGACAAACTCTGACTGGGAGCGCACGAGCTTGTGGCCGATTCCGTCTGCATCCGAGACTGAGATGGGGGACTCGCCTAGCTTGCTGCACTTCTTGAGCACGCCGAGGGCCTCCTCAAGCGCGTCAGCCTTAGCACGAAGCGCTGCCAGCTCATCATCGGCAGGTCCGTCATGAACAGCGGACTCGGCCTTGCGCGTGGCACTGCCGACGCCTCCGCCTCCGCCACAATGACACATCATGGGCTGGGCGACCTGCTTGGTGAGGGTGGCGAGCTGCCGCTCCAGTTTCGACTGCTTGCCGCCCAGACCTGCGTGCGGAGGAGGAGGAGGAGGAGGAGGCAGGAGGAGGAGGAGGAGGAGGAGGCAGGAGGAGGAACAGGAGGCAGGAGCAGGACGAGGAGGACAAGGAACCCCGGGGCACTAGCAGGTGGCGTTCGCGGACAGGATCCTGTTGAACAAGTGCGACCTCGTGGACGAGGCGCGCCCTTTCGGACGGGTCGGCGGAGGTAGCGCCGGACTCGGGCGCCCATGCGGGGGCCCGGGCCGGATCGAGGCTTCGGGCGATCGATCGAGTTCTGAGTCTTCAGCGTCTTGGGCTCCTCCTTGGACCTTTTGGTGGCGGAGGATCGCGCCGCGTCTCGGGCCTCTGGAGGAGATGCGGGAGAGGGAGAGGAGTCGAGCGCGAAAGAGGGACGTACGCGCACATGAATTCACATGGGTTGCGAGAGAGCGAATTTCGCCAGCGTTCGTCATGAGGGCAGCATGGCAAACTGGGGGCATATTCCTGTGAGTGCGTGGCTGCTCGCGTATATCCTTTCTGGGCTCTCTAAGTCGATTGTGTCGGAGGATCGCGCTGCAACGCCGATGTATCGGCGGTGCGGCGCGATCTGGAGCGTGGTTCTCTCCATCGTGGCGTCTCCAAATCATCGTCGATGTACTGGCGATGGTGTAATTCTCCAGACCGACCCTCTCAGGCCTCCTTTTGGTTGCCTGCAGAGGAGGTGAACAAGGAGATTGGTCCTTTTCAGCCCCATCTCCCCCTTCTTCTCCTTCCCCCGCCCTGTCCGCCTTGCAGTTGCCCGGTATGAGTGATGCTCTTTGCTCGTTCCCTCGAAGACTTCCTCAGAGCCGCGCGCCCGCCTCCGCGTACAGCGTCGCACACGGCGAGTACGAGTCGCTGCTCTGATGCTTCGCTTCCAATCCCAGCGCCCTCGCCCCCCCTGGAAATGGTGCCCCCCCAACATACTTATACTATGTGTTCGTCGCCCCCCCAGGGGCGACGCGCGCACCGAGAAATCTTATAGTATATGCGTTGTGGCGGGCGCTTTCTGGCCACACCGATCGAGAAACGATATACTACAAGATGGGTATACTATATGTTCGGGTCGGACGCGCGCCTTCAAGGCGGACACATCGTAGTAGTATGTCTCTATGCGTCGAATGGAAATGGTGCCCCTGCTGCAGCCTGGGCCTCCTTCTGGCGTCGGTGCTTCGCTGCTGCCGTGCAGAGTGCCGCCCGCGCCCCAGCGCGGGGGCCGCCGGATCCGACGGCTTTCTCTCGCCGTTGTCGCCCCCTGCCTTTCCCCTCCCCCGCCTTCGCCCCTGGTCCTCATGCTCCTCCCGCTCCTCCTGCTCCTGCTGTTGCAGTTCATCCTCCACCTTCTCCTCCTCCTTCCTCCTCCTCCTCCTTCCTCATCCCATTCTCTTCCTCGTGTTCATCATTCTGCTTCTCCTCCTCTGCCTCCTCCTCCTTTTCTTCTTCTTCCTCCTCCTCCTCCTCCTCCTCCTTTTCCTCTTCCAATATGCACAGTTCACAATTCTTTTCCAATGCGCGTAACACGACCGGGTCCTCTGGGGTGTTCCCAGTCCGCTCTGCCACCCGTTGGCGGATAGAGAAACCATCAGCGCAATGGGAAGGGATGGGAGGGAGGCGCAGGACGTCAGACGCGGCACGCGCGCACCTGGCATGCCTCCGTCCCCCGCTCCTCCCCCGTCCCGTCGCCCCCCTTCCTTGCCCTCACCCTCCCCCCTCCCCTCCAGTCCCGCACCCGCCCCCGTTCCCCACCCGCACCCTCCATCCCTGCCCCTCCCTCCTCCGTCCCCGCTCTCCCCCTCCACCTGCTACCCCTCCCTCCTCCCACCGTGCTCTCTCTCTCTCTTGTTCGGGGGGGGGCGGCCGGGCGGGAGAACAAGGAGAACGAGGGAAGGAGAGTGAGTGAGCAGGGAGGAGGCGAGAGGAGGAGGAGGAGGCGGACGAGTCGGAGGATGAGGAGGAGGAGGAGGAAGAGGACGATCTTTGGCGTTCCATTTCTCCTTTCATCGTCGCCCTACTTGTACTTCTACCTTCACCTACCGCCGCCTGCCCTGGCGGCGTTTGCCGCCTGGGAGGGGCACGGCTGCGCTTGGTACCGATTCAGAAATCGCGAGCGACAGCGACGGTGGTCGAGCCAGACTTTGGGTTGGCTTGGTTTGCGTCGGGATTGTTCGGGTTGTTGTGTTCCTCCGAGAAGCGGGTAGCTGGTTGATGATTCAGGAGGCTGTTTTGCCAGGAGTGACGAACGGGACGAGGAGGATGTGGACGAGCAGAAGGAGGAGGAGGAGGAGGAGGAGGAGGAGGAGGAGGAGGAGGAGGAGGAGGAGGAGGAGAGGAGGAGGAGGAGGAGGAGAGGAGGAGGAGGAGGAGGAGGAGGAGGAGGAGGAGGAGGAGGTGGAGGAGGGGGAGGAGGAGGAGGAGGAGGAGGAGGAGGAGGAGGAGGAGGAGGAGGAGGAGGAGGAGGAGGATGATGGGGGGGGGAGGAGGAGGAGGGGGAGGAGGAGGAGAAGCAGGAGTAGGAGGAGGAGGATGAGAGGAGGAGGAGGAGGAGGAGGAGGAGGAGGAGGAGGAGGAGGGGGAGGGGAGGGGGACAAGTTAGGTGCGCTCGCGTCAACATCTGACATCCTACCCCTCCCTCCCATCCCTTACCATGGCGCTGATTTTTTCTATCCGCGGACGTGTGTCGTAGCGGACCTGTGGCTCCGCGCGCGTGTGCGTAGTGGGTGGTGGTGCGCGTGCGTGCGTGCGTGTGTGCGTGGTTGTGGTTGTTGTGGTGGTGGTGTGTATGTGTGTGTGTGTGTGTGTGTGCGTGTGTGCGCGTGTGCTGTGGTGTGACGTGGTGTGGCGTCTTGGTGGTTTGGTGGTGGGCCAGGTGCGTAATTACGTGCGTGATGGCGGTGGTGGTGGTGGCGGTGGTGGTGTTTGTGTGTGTCTGTGTGTGCGTGTGTGTGTGTGTGTGT